>CM062804.1:63609454-63788739 GCA_031772625.1 Pinus tabuliformis | reverse complement strand
CCACCTTTTGCCACATCCTTGGTGATTGATGGCAATAAGGATTTTATGAACCACTCAGCTAAAAGTTGATTGGGAACATATGTCTTAGCCATTCAACGATGACGTCGCCACTCATGAATATGATCTGATATATGGGTAGCAGTAATCTGTTTAAAGTTGGTTAGGAGTTCTGTTCCAGTCTCGTATCTGATAGGTAACTGGAAGTGGGTCGAAAATATAGTGGCTAAAGTGGTGAAATTATCGAAAGAAGATCTAGGTAATTCAACGTACCATTTAGCAGCTGGACCAATAAGTGTTCTTTGGGAAAGACGAAGTCTAACCGAATCATCATTTAAGGAGTTTGATGAACACCACAAATGAAAGGTCATAACATTATTTGATGGGTCTTCTCTAGGATTTTCACTAAATTTCGGAATGTCAGATGGTAACTTATGCGGAATTACCAGCGACCAGGTGCATATAAGATTGGATCACAAGTGAGCCAATTTAAATTTGTAATTTTAAAGTTGCTACAAATGGAAACTGTCAATTCAAGTCAGGTTGATCATACCCGGGATATGATGGAATTTCCTGAGCAATAGGTCTTTGCATACCGACATAGGGCATCTGCATTTGGTAACCTTGGTATGGTTGTTGAACAAAACCAGTATAAGGTGGTTGTTGATAACCCAGTTGAATGTGTGGTTTTCCATAACCTGCAAAGCCTTGTTGACCAGGACCTTGGTAAGCTTGAGATTGACCAGAACCAGGTTGAGCCTGTGGAATAAGTCCAAACTGGGGTTGGAATTGCTGGAATTAGGGTTGTTGAAATTGAGGTTGCACGGTTGTTGAATCAACTGTTTTGTTGTTGGTACAATTGTTGTTGATTTAACGGTTGTTGTTTTCTAGCAAGGAAAGCTTGGCCCGGTTGTGAATAAACTATACCAGTGTAAGCCTGGGTCAGTCCAGATAAGGGTATACTAACTTGAGGTTGTTGCTGAACTCCAGAAACAAGTGGTTGTTGTACAACAACTTGAGGAACTTGAACTTATTGACTTGAAACTTGTGATTGCAAGGTAGAAGGATCAGTTTGTACCAGTTGAGATACAACAGTTTGAACTTGTGACTGTGGTACATTAGTAACAACAAGTGTAATGGGAATAGCTGACACAGTTTGCATTGGTTGTGTTGGATACACAAGCCTTGGTTGAATTGGCATTGTTGGTTGCCATTGACAAACTCTAATTATAGATTGACCGAAATACTGTGGGATATTACCATATGGTAGTCCCCTAGAATAAGGAGGATATGGTGAATAAGCATATTTCTCTCCATATGGTGGCAATCCAGTATTTAATGGATACATAGGTCTTTGTTAACCAGATTGCCCAGCTTGATACTAATATGTAGGATCAATCTGTTGAGCTCCCATTAGAGAAGAACCAGGTAAAATTCTGGTTGAGGACATGGGTGATGACCATGGTGTAGAAGCAACCCCTGAGTGGGTTCCAAACAATGATTGGTAACCAACCGGGATGGACGATTCACCATACAGGTGTGACTCAAGTGTGGGAGAAAATATCGCAGAGGTTACAACAGAAGATTCTGCTACACCAGCATCAGATGATACAGTCTGAGATGTTGACAGTTGTTCAGCCATAGTTAACTGACCCAAAATTTGTCCTAAAGAATCGACAGGTACTTGAAAAGAAGTAGGATCAAATGAAGCAAAAAAATCAGGAGTATTAGGGTAAACATAAAGCCCAGTTCCAAAGTGAAATGGGGTTCCAGGTGTGGAATATTCTTCCAATTCCTCCTCTATAGCAATTAAACCTGGTGGAAGAACTTCACCATCAATTCTGTAAAATATTTCTGGTGTTGATGAAGTTGAAGTTTCAATAGTTACTGATGTCTGAGGGGTAACCGGTTGATCGTCTTCTAGTAGAATAACAACTTCTTAATGCTCAAATTCGAAGTCCAGATGTTCAGGTAAATGAACAATAGTTTTAGAAAGAGGTTCCTGCACTAACTTCTATTTGAACTAGGATATATTTTGGATTAACTTCTGGTTGAACTGATTCAAGTTTAGAAGTACTTTCTTGATGAGCAATTTCAAGTTGAGGATCAACTTGTTGTTGAACAACTTCGGTTACTGTTTCACTAGAATCAGTCCTAATGTCCTCAAGTAATTTTGAAACTTCTTCTTCATGAACAAATGTACCAGAAATAGTTGGAGTAATTAGAATCTCTGTACTTACCGAAATAGATGATTCAGGTAACTCAGATGAAGAACTAGGAGTTCTTGATGTACTAGACTCAATTAAGTGAGACCGCTTTGCCTGAATTGGTGTCGCTTCGGGAGGCAAAGGCGGTTTGCTCGCTATTCTCCGCAAACGACGGGATATGGGTTGATGTTCCTCCATGATTGTTGATTAATTTTATTATCAAAAAAGAAATAAACAAAAAGGGGTATACTAGGCAAAAGGTTTACCAAGCAACTGTGAACTGCAAAATACCTCCTAGCAAACCAAGAAGTACGGGCAAACAATCTCCCCGAATGTTGTGTTCGGTGTATCACAATTTACAAGGTGGCCAACTCGGTTACTTAAGGATGGATAGCAACCTAGATTTGTCCTCCCATATATACCCGAAGGTACGTGGAGGCCCAGTCCATATAAGCGTTGTCTAATGTAAAACCACATAGTGAGAGCATTCCCATATACTTTACATACTGTAACACCGCCCTATATACTTGAAGGTACATGGACGAGCTACGATATACTCACGTACGTGGAATTAGGTATCACACTCGGGATGTATTGCACACAAGTTAGTGACAGCTGCTTTGTTTTACGACATCGGAACACGTCTCTAGACTAGAACCACTAAATGTTCTCGTTAATGACAATGCTCCATTAGCTAAATAGATGTTTATTTTAATTTGATCTTGCTTAGGAATTTTCCTTTCAAGTTCACCATGTGATGTATTCTAAAATTCCTAGGAATGCAACTATCATGATAAGCAATTTTTCCATTCAATTTAACGATGAAAATCCTAGCTACTTAGGGATAGAGCAATCAGATTCCTTTTGATCAAAGAGAAAAGAGCACAATCTAAATGCAAATTCCCTACACTATTCCTATCAGCACACACAAACTTTTTTCAATGCATCATGCATGTATTTCTTTTCGATTTCCCTTAATGTGAATGAACAAAAAGGAAAACTAATGCACAATCGATCGATAAACTCTTTTCATAAAAATGACAATTTTGTGACAATTTCTTTTCAAGGAAAGGAAGACTTTACGACACTTTTGTTTTCAAAGAAATGAGGAATTACGACACTTTCAACGAAAAGACTAATCATATGCACACATCAATCAATCAATCTTTCATGAATGAAGACTTTACAACAATTCAATTTTGGAAGGAAAAGACGATTTTACGACACTTTCTTTCGAAAAAGTTCAATCGACCAAAAAACTAACTTTTGACTATAGATTAAAAATGAAAAAGTAAATACATAAGAAACATTTATCAATCCTACTCTAAGTAGGGCTAGCTAAGGAGATGAAAAACTATTTTTAGAGACAAGACATCATTAACATTCGGCAAATCATTCAAACATGAGAAAATTGGCAAAAAACTTCAGCTCCTAAATAGGAAACTGACCCTCAAAGGATCAGCGCAAGCTACAGTGAGAGACAGTGTGCTTCAGTGCACTGGCTCTATGCAGGAAGTGCATTGCAGTGCACTGTGTCCTTCACTAGGTTGCGCTGGTGACAGTAAGCCATTTTTTGAAGGTAATTTGACACAGATTTGACTCAATTTTCAATGAAATAAGACTGAAATTCAATCAACGACCACAAGTACAGTATGTAAAAATGTCTTAAGAGGTTAATAAACTACTAAGATGGTTAATCGATCCCTAGCAGAGTCACCAATTTTTTTTTGAAAGTTTTAGTGTCTATGGATAAACACCTAAACCCCTAGACTAGTAGCTAAGCCTAGAACAACAGTGCAAATCGTTCTCTACTTTTTCTATAACCAATAGATTAAATAAAACAGTAAAGAAGCCTACCTGAAGCTTTCGCTTACTCCTTATCTCCTTGACCAATTCTATTGCTCCTTTCCGTACTTAATCTGCTTGAAAATTACCTGCACACAGACAGAAGACAAAAATCGATCAAAGCATATGATAATGATCTATTGATTAAACATAAAATGGAATCAAGTGCATAATACACATATGAAAGCATCAATAAACAATACAAACATATGGAAAAAGCTTTGAACACTTTATTAGTAAAAGGAAGAGTTACAACCCAATTTCCTTGATTCGGTGCCACTCCTCCAGTTCAATCCCATCCTCTCCTCATAACAAGCAAAACATTTTGATATCATTACAATAATTTAAACCAACTCAAGTCTCATACTAACAGCATCTCCCTATATTTCAATGATTTCCAACCCCTGATCACTTAGATGAGTGGTCTTTTTGTAGGTGAATGAAGGAAGTTATGTCATAAATGGTGACAATGAATGCCCTCCCAAACTTAGGATTTAGTTCCATGGAGGAAGGGATAAAGGGATTGATGTTCCTTAACTTCCTCCCTCATCCAATTTCAAGTGCAAAGGAGTGGATAGCCTTGGGAAACTTCTAGAAGCATCCTATGGATAAGAATATTCCAAACTCCAATGCATATTTCACTCAAATTTTCCCAGCGGAGGTCAAAGAGGGCTCAAGTGCACTGCAATGCACCCTCACAGTGTACTGGGCTGCACTGTAGTACACCTTGATAAAGGCCTGCCTGCGCTGATCTTCTTAGAGGTAGTTTTTGGATGATTTCAGTCCTAGAATCTCTTGGGAAGGAGGCATCCTGATGGTTGACTTCATTAGGGCATGTAACAACTAAATTAGGGTTTGATGGGCCCTAATATTACTGATCTTTAAGTTGGGGTTGATGTTCCCAAATGGATCTGTAACAGGAATGTCAAGGGTCACCCCACCCTTTGCTATAAATAGAACCTCATAACTCATTGTAAAGGATTTTGGTCAGCCAAGCTTCGATAGGAGTATCTTAGAGAAAGCTTGGATGGTATTATAACGAGCCTTGGATTCTCCACTGTGCAAAGCTAGTACATCTCTTTAAAGGAGCAGACGGTTGTGGTTGTAACGTTCTACTATTGGAACTAGTGGTTGGATATGGATGTATGGTATGACTGGAACTTACACTTAATATAACAGAGCTAGCACGTTTCATGCATATGTTGTATTTTATTCTTTTCTATCTAGTTTACTCTAAATGATATATGTATGTGTTTGCTTACACATGCATGTATGGACTATTCTATATAAGTATGTATGAATCTTTCTGAAATGTGTTGTTGGTTTAACCATCACTTTGGATTGCTTGCTAACTTTCTTTCCAGCTTGTGATGCATCTTCGCTCGTGTGTTCCCTTCCAAGCCACGTACTATTACAGGTTGCCAAGGGGCGCACTCATCTCAACCCCTGTGTGTTAGAACCTCTCATGCACCTTCCTTGACTCACTGCAGCTGACACACCCTTTCTACCAATAGAATTATCTTACTTGCCTCTGTGTGAAATCGCGGTCAGGGCATTACCATATGACCCACTCCTGGGACTCCTACACCAAACGCTCTGATGTCTAATTGGGACTTCTTACTGGGGAGATCCCCTTACATGTTGGCGGGTCCAGCACCGTCAACACTATGCCAAACAACCTCCAGCTCACCGCTCTGGAAGCTTCTAGATCACAAAGCCTCTCATCCTCTTTGGGATAATTACCTCTTTGGGATCGTCGCAGGTATGCAAGGGAATAGAGTGATGCCATCACTGGTCAAGTACAATGCAACATGCGACCATCGTTGTTTTAAGCCTCATATGAGCGATGATTCTCCATTTAGGGTTTTTAGAGCTATTTCTTCAGGGAAAGCTCAAGGAATTTTCCAATCAATGTCTTAGGAGGGATATGAGCTGCATACATGAATGAGTACACTACATAATGGTCACGTTTTGGGCACTTCAGGGTATGTCACAGGGAAGTGCAGGAGGTATGACAAAACACTATGTAACAAGTAGCTATGTATGGCTCTTATTGAGTGCAGCCCAACTTGGTCCAAGTTTTGGTCAAAGACTCCGCATTTTGAGGAGCAGAGCCTGCAAAGTTTTATTCATCGCGCAGTGTTTAGGGGCTTTGGGGTGGGTCAAAAGTCCCTTATTTTGTAACGGGTTTTGGGTATTAGTCATTTGTTTTGTCGGATACATGGTATGTGGATCATGGTCTTGTAGTAGGGAAGTCTATATAAAGAAGATGAAATACTTTGTCGAATATAAAAGAACTAACTAAACATAGATTGTTTGTATTCTCTATCTTGGGCCTATATGCGCGGAGGCCTTCAAGAGTCTGTAGTTGACTGCGTGGACCACCTGCAACTGAGTGCGCAGGTCAGGGTAGAGAATTTATTGAAGATCCTTATTAATAATGAATAATTTTTGGCAAAGTATTGTGTATATTTTTGTGTTCATTCTCTGTTGTTATTGATATTGTTATGCATGATTTTTACTGAATTATGCAAAATAATACATGTTATACCATTTTACGTTAAGTCTATGTGTTAAGTACCAATCTGTCAGGTTAATCATCAGCGTGAAGTTATTCATGTATGCAAAGTTGTAGGTATATATAAGACAAAAGCGAATACACAGGCACCACAACACACATATCCCTCTGGCTGCAGAAACCTGGTTCTGCAACCTCCCATAACCCCTTCGGGTGAGACTACGATCTGCTTGCAGGTCATTGTTGAAAGGGCCAGAGGTTGAGGTTTTTTTGGTGTGCATTACACACTGAACTTGGGTGAAGCCCCCTTAAACCAACAAATCTCATCATGTTTTTACTTGTAAATGGATGAACAATGTATCTATGACCTAATGGATGAACTGCCAGCTAATGTGTTGAGGCATCAGTGCTTCTTATTGATTCCCAAATAAGTATGAGACCCCTATGCTTAGATATATTATTTACACCTGTAGACTAGATATTCGTGATGTGTTTGACGAAATGCTTGTCATGGCTAGTAGGGGTATAGACAAGGGCTTGTTCAAGTATTTTCTTTTGCCTCATTATCTCCTTATTATCTTTCTGTTATGAAAGTGTCATTTAGTTATGGGAAGTGACCTGGGCTCTGGGCCTGAAAAATTGGCTCAAATCTCGTGGACGCTGGCACAACACTAAGAAAAATAATCCCTGGACGCTAGCATGCCTTATCATGAGAGCATCCAGAGCCTCCTGGACGCTAGCAAGCCTATAACGTGGGAGCGTTCAAGGGTCAAGTGGTCTAAAATCTCAATGGAACCTAGGGACTAGTTACCAGAAATGTTGGGATGGTTCTTAAGGGTCTTGTAGCTGATTTTGAAGGTTGGCATGGTGTGTTTCCATTTGGTTCAAATTCGTTAACGTGACTTAGGAGGTCGAATCATATCATAGTAACTTCTCGTCACATGTTTACCTTGGTTGGCCAGTTACTTAGGTAGATGTGGGAGGAAGGTCTTACAGAGTGATATCAAAGCATGGTTCACCCCTCAGACTGTATGGGATGGGTGTTGGTCATGCATGCATGTCAGTTGCGTGTGTGTGTGTCTTGTGTTGTGAGACCATGTGCTTGTTGCATTTGCATGGTGTTGATCATGGTTGTAGTGATGTCGCCATGTGTAAGTTGATGTTGTTGTTGTGGAGTACATTATCATGAGTGTATGACTGGTTACATGTTGTTATATGTCGCTTACATGTATCATTCTTATATGCTTGGTTACATGTTGCTACATGTTGTTACAAGTATTGCTCATTTATGCTCGATCGTATGTGTTTATGTGTGTGTTGCCCATGGTTATGCTTATGTGTTGTTCGCATATGTGTTGGTGTATCGTCTACATTTATGGTTGTACATTTTCCACATACATTGGTATTGTTGATGTCATCATGCATGACGTCATGGTATGTGTGGTTGACATGGTCATGCATCGGTGACTAGACTCTAGCTAGAATGATGGTTGCATGGTTATATGCTTATGTGTTATGTTTCTATATGTTGTCATGAATACGCTATACATACATTACGTTGATTGGTTGATATTGCAAATGATACCCTGAACTATGCTAAGGCATGTTGGTTTATTGTGATTTGGTTTAGTTGACATGATGTGCCTTATAGGAAGACTATCAAAGATGACTAGTAAGATGGTAGACTACAATTCTCGAGACTCTCCCTATGGATCAGATGAGTAGCATGGTGTTGGGTATTCTTCTGATCTAGCAGACACACTAAGAAGCTTAAAGGCATAAATAAGGAGTTGTAAGGCAGACAATGATAGAATCATACAGGCACAGGAGAAACAAGCAGAGGTAGATGCAGTGATAATTTAGATTTTGTCAAATTTGCAGCGACAGGGACCACATTAGATCAGCCATGAGTAGGAGGAAAGAACTAATGGGGCATATGGTAGTAGTTCTTGCGGTGGTCATAGGTTGGATAGAGACGACACAGTGAGAGATGGAAGATTGTTGGACACTCTAGATAGGAGAGGTGATGGACACAGGTACTATTCTAGTTTTGGTTCAGATAGGCACTATGATCGTCATCGTTATCATCCTTACAAGAGGAGTGATAGGGGATACTTTCCAGATGAGTTTAAGAAAGAAAAGCCACCTACTTTTGATGGAGAGATGAAGAAATCACAGGATGCAGAGGCATGGTTTCTTGGCATGAGGAAGTTCTTCAAGTTGCATGACTATTTAGAGAACATGAAAACCAGAGTAGCTACATTTAGTCCCAAAGCTAAAGCAGACATTTGGCGGGAAGATGTGAAGAATATCAGATGTATTCATAAGGAGGAATTGACTTGGAGTGAGTTAGAGATGCTATTCAATAAGAAGTATATGTCGGAGAGATACTTTGATGACAGGTCAAAAGAATTCTATGAGCTAAATATGGGATCTGTTATCACTCAGATTTTCCTAGAAGTTGTTGGGAAGAGGAAAGGAGTCTAAGGTAACCACAAACCAACTTTTAGGTATAGAATATAGCCAATATGTACCTAGAGAGGGCTCTCCCTTTAAGTTTTAGCTTTGTTTTGAAATATATTAGGCTAGTTATGAAAGTTTAGGGGTTTTCCTTGTGTTTGGTGGTGAAATTCAATAGCAGAGGGGTAGGACTGAATATTTTAGGCCATTGAGCTAATGGAGTCAAATAATATGGCTTAACTGGATTTGGTTTCTTAACAAGGGATGGTTTCACAGGGCAAGGTAGTAAAACAGAGAACAAATAAAGACTTAAAAAGATGGAATGGACTCAAAAGGGATGAAGGGAAATTAAGAATCCTTCATCATATTTTAAGAGAGGGAACTTGGATGATTACCAATAAATAGCAATTAAGAATTATTTACTAAATAATCAAAGTGAATAAACTGGGAAACAGGAGCAATTAAGAATTCATTGTTTATGCCAGTTTAGAGGAAAACATTAAGAACAAAAACGAATGAAAACATATTGCAATCAAGCACTTTCTGAATTATTATTTTTCGTTTATCATTCAGATATGAAACACAGTTGATATAATAAACAAGGAAACTTTAAAACATGAGATAATAAAAGACTTATTGATCTGGTGTCTGACTCAAGAATCCTGTGAAAAGTCCATTGCATCAATTCTTCATCCAGATAGCCATACAAAATTTTGTCCAATAGCACTTTATTCCAAAATAATCAATATTATAGCAATGTCTAAGAATCCACCCTCAATACTCCAATTGAGGGAGTATTTATACAAAAATTTTACAAAAAATATCTCATAATAGAGTGAGATATATTCTAGGATGACAATGAGATATATTCTAGGATGACTATGAATAAGTTACAAGAAAAATAGACTTGATGATCGAAGCCTGGGATTCATATCTGCAGAGGAGAATATCCAACTGATTGAGCTTGAAAAACAGAAGGCCACCATCCTAAAGGATCGCGAAGAATCACATAGGCTGAGGAGTAGAGCTACTTGGTTAAAAGCTGGGGATGACAACACGAGGTTCTTTCAAAATTTCGCCAAGGGTCGTAAGGTATCTAACACCATTTGGAATCTTCCCATGCCAGAGGGGGGAACTGCAGATACCTTCGCAAAGCTAGCCCACCTCGGTACTACACACTTCAGGAACCTCTACAAATGCCCTCGTGAAGCAAACCTACCTGACATCATTAATGTGGCAAGACACTTTCCAAGGTTTGTCAATGAGGAGGAAGCAGAAGAGCTCTTTGCACCAGTCAGCCCTGGTGAACTTGAAGGCACGTTAAAATGGTTCAAGAAAGATAAGAGCCCTGGCCCGGATGGCTGGACCATCGAATTCTACCTGGCTTTTTATGAGTTACTGGGGCAGGACTTATTGCAAGTTGTGGAGGAAAGTAGAATATCTGGTTCCCTATACCATGCCATCAACTCGACCTTCATCGCTCTCATACCAAAGTCTGACGCCCCATCCTCATTTGATGATTACAGGCCTATCTCCTTATGCAACTGCCTTTATAAGATTATTTCAAATATTATCGCCAATCGACTCAGGCCGATCCTCTCCAAGCATATTGCTCCTCAGCAATTTGCCTTCCTTGAGTCCAGACAGATCCACGAAGCCATAGGTTCTACACAGGAAGCCATTCACTCCATCTGGACCAAACACCTGAAAAGCATCATCCTCAAGATTGACCTATCCAAAGCTTTTGACCGGGTCAGCTGGTTGTATATTAAGATGATGCTGATTCATCTGGGCTTCCCTCACAATTATATCTCTTGGATCATGGCCTGCATCACCACCCCCTCCTTCAGTGTCCTCATTAATGGCTCGGCCTCTCACTTCTTCCACTCTGAAAGGGGGCTTCGGCAGGGCTGCCCATTATCCCCACTTCTTTTTCTTATTGTCATGGAGGGGCTGAGTCGTTTGATTGCATCTGCCAAAAGGGATGGAGATATCTGTGGACTCAAGATCACTGAGGACTGCTACATCACTCATCTCCTTTTTGTAGATGATGTGCTCATCCTACTTGATGGCAGCATCCGGGATTCCAGAACTTTTTCCAAGATCCTCCTTCTCTTCTCATCAACCACTGGAATGCTTGCCAACCAGTCCAAATCCACCATAACTTTCACCCACACCTCTGTACAGGAATCCCAATTTGCGCTCCAGGTCTTCCCCTATAGTACACATCCCTTGGATAGAGGACTTAAATACTTGGGTTATTGGCTCAAGCCCACTTGCCACAAAATTGCAGATTGGGTCTGGCTAGTGAAAAAATTGGAGAAGAGACTATCCATTTGGAGCCACAGATATCTGTCCAGAATGGGCAAGCTAGTGCTTATCAAATAGGTTCTGGAAGCTACTCCAGTTTACTAGATGGCTGTTGCATGGATTCCCATGAATATATTATCCAGACTGAAGCAATTATGTAACAGATACCTATGGAACGGGAATCAAGACAAAAGATTATTTGCATGGATCAGTTGGAAAAAAATTTCTCTACCAAAGAATTGGGGAGGATGGGGGCTGAAGGATCTCCCCCAATTTTCCCAAGCCCTAGCTACAAAAATGGGTTGGACTTTGCTGACAGGTCAGAATCTATGGACTCACATCACATATCATAAATATATATGGCCACAAAACCTGCTGGATTGGGCTCGACTTCCATCTTGGTCGTCGATGGGTTGTTCATCTGTATGGAAGGCATTGATCCACTCCCTCCCCCTTATTAGAGACAACCTAGCATGGAGAATTAATGATGGATCCTTGGGTAGGATAGGGTTGGATCCGTGGATCGGATGTGGAGGAAGACATATCCTATCTAGAGATCTCATTGTATATTTACATGCACATGGGATCATGTATTTCTCACACATAGCAGACCCTCAAAATTCGAATTTATTTTCACAAGCCTGGAAATCGGCACAGCAGATCGACCTTCCTCCTCGATGGCACCAAGAATGCCAAGATTACAATCTCTCTTGGAATCCCACATCAGATTAAAAGAGGGGCCCGATGAATTAGTTTGGAGCCTGGCTGATCATGGTATTTACTCCCCAAAGGCTGGTTATTACTGTAGGTTTTAACCCCATACAGAAGTTACCTGCATACGAATTCTAAATCACAGAAAAATAAACAATGCGAGAGCATAACACATAAAACACATATACACAGAGATTTCCCCTGGATCCCAAAACCGGGACTACCAGCTTGATTTCTCATTATATTCCTTTCAATGTTACAATACATATTTATACATGCCAAAGCATCCAATACCATGGACTGAAAACCATCGCGTCCAAAACCATGGACCGAAAACCATAGGTAGGTTCGCCCAACCTAATATAGGGTCCAAAAAAAAATTTCTTGGGGCGCTGCCCCGGACCCCGTAGAGGGGGGCTACCCACCCCCCTCTAACCCCTCGGTTCACTACGTAGGTTAGTCATGGAAAGAATATAACACAACCCAACAATTGCGCACTTATTCAACATAATCAACCAGATCCAATTATGAATTGGTGGTGCCACATCTGGAAGCTTACTGCACCCCCGCGCACTAGACTTTTTTTCTAGTGCATTCTGAAAGACATAGTGCCCACGGGGGAGCATCTGACACACAGAGCTATATTTGGACCAACATGATGCATACTGTTTAAGCAAGAATCGGAAACCACAGAACACATCTTCCTACTCTGTGTGGCAACACAAACACTTTGGTGGAACTTATCCACTTCTATCAGTTTCACGGGTGCATGGTCTAGCAATGATATGCTTAAAGCATGGGAGGAATGGTCTGGAAGCAACAATGGGGAAAAACTACTGTGTCTACCCTTGATTGCCAGCTAGTCTATCTGGAAAGCTCGAAACCGGTACATTTTTTATAATAAACCTGTCAGCTGGCCTCACATTGAAGCTCGAATTATCTCTGCATATCATGAATTGTCGGAACCTACTCCCCCTAAAGACCGCCGCACACACCCACCTCCCAGCATTGATAAAGCTACCCCCTAGGCCTTTTTTGATGGTGCCACAAATCAACAGGGCTGTGGTGGGGGTTTCATTCTTTACATCAATGAACACCATTTCTACAAAGTAAAGATGGGATTAGGAGTGGGAACCAACAATTATGCTGAACTCATATCCCTCAGTCACCTATTGTATTTCTCATTGAGACAACAGTGCTTCAATTTGAACATTTTTGGGGACTCAAAGATTATCATTAATTGGTTCAATAGCATATCAGTTTGTCACATTCACACACTCAGCATTCTTCTAAATGAGGTGAATACATTCAAGGAGGAATTTAACAATATCTCTTGTAATCACATTTACAGGGAACATAACAGCAGCGCTGACCAACTATCCAAGGAGGCCGCGTCACTACCCAGAGGTGAATGGATAATACAAGAGCAGAGGGGGGCTGATGAATTTCGTTACTACCATCGGCCGTATATGGATCAGCAGCAACAGGGGGCTCCCAGCCCTTGACTTACAAATATAAGTGAAAAGAACTTTCAAATGTAATTTTTTGAACTTTTTTGATAGTATATATATAGATATCAACTGAAAGGGGTCCTGCGTGGCCTATGTACACGCGAAAACTGATATATAACAGTGTTCAAACAGCAAATTTTGTTATATAAAGCAGAACACCCTGCGTGGTGTATCTTAACAGCACAGAGTCTCCTACAGACTCAGAATACAGCATATGCAAACGCATCTACAATATGTAATTTTCTCTATCTAATGAAAATTACGGATTTTTCCAGTGAAAAAAAAAAAAAAATTACAAGAAAAATAGAGACAAATGGTCTCGTAGATAGGAGAAAAGGCAAACTGATGTTGTGTTGTTCCTATTCTTGTGAATGTGCTGGAGGCAGGCCCTATGATTTGGCTTGTTGTTGTCTTCTTTGGTAACTCTGTGTTGGCTGCCCTGTTTTCACTGATACTCTTTACCTGTTCTGATACTCTTTGACCTGTTTGATCTCTATTTATCCTTTTTACCATTACTTACTATAGTAAATAACCAAAATTTACCCAAGGATAATTTTACAAAATGTCTAACATTTCTTCCCACCATTGTTTTTCTGGTATTCTGGTTCTTTGAAGCTTTCTCAGGGTCTCATCAGTTTCTGTGTACCTGAAAAAGGTAGGCTGAATTGGAAACAAGTGCTTTATCTCATGCTCGACATAGAATAAGTTCTCTAGACTGTCATAGAGAACTCTGCCTGTAGGCAATGCTTTTGCTGCTGATGCACTTGTTGATGGACCTGCCTGGTTGCCTGCATACTGATTCAATTTCTCCACATAGTCTATATGACTCATTAGTTTATCATGAATAACTAAAGGACTTGGCAACCCTTTACTCTGCAAAATATCAAATCTCTTCATGAAAGCATTAATTTCTTCCTACATGTCATGGCACCTTCTTTCTAAGTTTTGCATCAGAGTTCTTTTAATAAAAACCCTTTTGACTTCCAAAATGGTTCCTGTTCTATCTTTAATGCCCATCTCTTCAAGCTGGTACTTATTCTTGGTATTCAAAAACTGTATGAGCCTGCTAGCTTCCTTAGGCATATTTCCTCACTCTTCCCTTGCCTTTTGAACTTCTTCTTGAGCTAGCTTTACTAAATCAATTTGCTCAAAAATTATTTGAGTTGATGGCCAAACATCATTTATTGATTGAATGAAGTTGGCCCAAAGAATTTTCTTAATTTTTGTCATAGGTTTCTCAAATGTGAGATCCTTTTCTAATGATTTCACTCTATTTTATAGCCCTTTAATCTCTTGTGTCTTTTCTACAACATTTATCTTTGAGAGATCATACCTCTGTTCCTAGTTGGCATACTGTTCTTGTACCTTTTTGAGCTCTGAAACTTGCAGTTTCATGTCCTCCATTGATTTTATTAGTTCCTCTATGCTAAAATTTGCAGTACTATCCTATGCTATTCATGTTGTTCCTTTTGTTGTTGTACCTATGACCACCTCTGCTGTGGCTGTTGGAATGTTTGGTGCCAGCGCTGCTCCAAGGGTTGAAGGGACTGCAGTTGAGACTACTGGTATCACATCTGGAGGCTGAGAGGTTGACTCTCCCTGCTTGTCCTTCAATGCTTTTTCAAGTTCTTGCTCAGTCTCAATCAATCATTCATTAAGTTTTAAGAGCAAATCCATCAGCTCTTCTTCAGATTTTTTCTTTATAATCTCAGCAGTCTATGGATGCCTTAAAGGTTGTAGCTTTAGTTGCTTCCTTAAGGCAGCAATATCTTCATCTTTATTTTTTATTAAGGCTTTTGTAGCCTTTAAATCTTTGGGATCATGACCCAATCCAATAATTATTTCTTCTAAATACTTTATTCTATTATCTTTGGCCTGGGAGGAAGCTTTCTCCAAATGTAGCTGGGCAGTTGTGCTATCCAAAGAATTATCCAACCTTTGGGCCATCATAGCCTTACTAGTCAATGTGGAATAAATCATTTCTCCAGTTTGTTTATGCAACGCAATCTGATCCAAAGGATGAATATCCTTTTCCATGACTTCAAAATTGGTTCTAAGGTAGTCTACTGTTGTTTGAGGTTGCTGCACTTTAGGATTGAAATAGCTCATTATCATTTTCCTTTCTTTGATGTCATAGGCTGACATCAATCTGTTTTGATTTGAGGAGCCATTTTCAAATATTGATTATAGACCTGAAGCCTTAATGGGTCATTTCTGGCTTTTATGTCTATAAATGTCTTTTTGATATCTAAAGTGTCCTTCACTGGTGGTCTGAAAGATGACACCTCTGCACTTTGTTGTCTCTCTAGCTCCTTTCTCTATGAGCTAGTGGATGTCCCACCGATTGGGAAAGTTTGTTGGCTATATACTCCTTCTCTCCTCTGACTATCAGTAGTCTCTTCAACAATTCTTCTTCTGAAAGGGGATTCAGCCTTTTCCTTTTGGTACCAGGCTGTCCTGAAGTCTACTGGCAGGGGTAGTTGTTTCCCTATCTCTCTTTTTATTTCTTTCCTCATTTAGAGGAGTTTGCAAGATTGGAGGTTCTCCACATTGCCCTAAGTGGGAGGAGACTACATTTGGGCCTGTTCTTTGGAAGTTTCAGGTTTCTTAGACATTGTAGATTGCTCTATGGCCTGTGTATTGGTTTCTAGTTCCTTGCCTTTGGATGTTCTTGTGGCTGGTGTGCTAGTTTCTTGTGAATGTTGCTGAGAGGTTCCAACTATGGAGGGACCAATCCCTGATCTTTGTACCTACCCAAAAGAATCCAGGTTAAGTGTTTTCTCAAGATCTCTCATAACATTTTCAATATTGACCTGTTCACTATCTTTTTCTACTAGGGTCCCTTCCATCAATTCATCCATATTTGCAAATTGTTCAATCTCTGGAATCCTATGGTGAATGTATGGTGACAATCTGTTCTTCATTCTTCTATAACAGGTAAAGTTGTTAGGGTCATATGGTATCCATCCAAAACTCTTTTGTAACTTAAGATGATCTGCTAAAATTCTTTCTGCTTCTTTCCATGCATCCCTAGTGTTACAGACAAAATGGCCTAACTGATTCTTGATTCTAAGCTGAGTTTTCTTCTTGGCATTATAAAAATGGACCAGGTCTGAATTTATCATTTGCCTGAAATATTCCAATGCAAAGAGCCTCATTGGAACACACTTTGGTAGCTTAAAAGGGCAGGGCTCACATCCATATATCTTGATTTCTGTATGGTTCTTGTACATGTACCAATCACCTATTCTATATTTCTTGGAGAGTTGAAGGATCTTCTTCATATCACCATTGATCCTAGGAGGGGATACCCCTGTCAACAAGGTGGTTGCTGGGTGAACAAATAGGTCAATGAATTCATTGTAGGAGTAAGGGGTTTCAAAGGAACTATGGAAGACTGCAGACCAAAAGATTACAGACCTTGGATTACCTCTGGTGTCAAGTTTCATGACAAGGAAGGGGAAGTTCGCAGACTGATAATACAGCATAAGAAGATATATGAAAGTGGTGTATTTGAAAACTCCTTCATTGTCCAGTCTTAAGAACTAATCATGAATCTTATTAGCAACATAGGAGGCATAGTCATACTTAACAGTAGGGGGTTGTCCAGGAGTAAAAATTGACAACAACACAAGGGTTATCTCATCAACAAACTCACTAGCGTTGAATCCCATAATCAAAGATATCATATCAATTATTATTTGACCCATATCTGTGAAGAAATTCTGAATGTAAGGAGGTGGGCCATCATGCTGATGCTTTGGTGACATGAAAGTCTGACAGATGCGTTTCAGTTCTGACTGAGACAATTGAGTGGATTTCTCAAGTAAATATCCCATGGAAATGGGAGTGGGATCTTGACTAGAGTGGAATTGCAACATATCTTTGATGGATTGAGAAATTATTGGAAAGAGGATAGTTTGGCTTGGAGACATAACTGCTCTATGGTTAGGGTCATAGTTGGCCTAGCATTGGTGGATTATATTAGGGAAAACATGGACTAATGGGAGAAAATACATGGGAAGGTTAGATTCCCACAGTCCTAGGATGTCATAGCCATTCAAATAGTTATCTCTACTTTGGAAAAAGACTTTAAGGTGGTTTTTATCAGTGGATAAGTATTTTATCTGAAAGTCTTTATCCGCAAGAGGCAGCTAGTCCAAATCTTTATGAGGGGCATTCATGGGTGCAACAATCAAAGCCACAGGGGTTTCCATTTCTGGTTCTTGTGGATTCAGAAAGGAATTTTGGTTTTCAGTGAAAAATGGGCAAATTCACAGGTCTGGGAACTTATATGGTGAAACAAAGACTGAATTTGTAGTAAATTTTGGCCTTTTATGTGGAATTGTAGTGTAAAACGTGAATTTGCAGGGTTTTGGTGGAAATTGGATAAATACCTGTGTTCGGGGAGTGAACAGTGCAAAAACAGGTACAGGCAGTAGCTAACAAGTTCTGGGCTGCGTCGGCTGCAAATTTCTTGGTAAGGTGGCGGTTGGAAATCTTTGACAGTTGACCTCGACGTTCTTTGCATGGGAACACTGGTATACGGTAAAAAACAATGAAAATGACATTCATTTGTTTTATTAACAAAGTCAAGGTTGGCGAGGGTTTTTTTGGTTTTCGGGCGAATGACGTGTGTCATGAATGAATTGATGTTTTTTCGTATATGGAATAGCAATAAGTGGTTTCATCGCACCGCTTTTAGGGACGGGCGGTATTTAGTCGGGGGCCAGCGATTCCATAGATCGCTTGACGCGTGGCGGAGGTACGAGGAGAAAACCACTTAGTGATTGCACGCTAATGTGTGGTCACTAAGGGGTGTGCGATATTGATTAAGGCCATCAGATCTGGAGAGTGCGATCGGACGGCTGACGGGAGGCGCGATACGGCGGGGTTTAACAGCGGCAGGCCCAACATAATTAAGTATTAGTTAATTATATCGGGGGCGGTATGATAGGTCGGGGAGAGTTATTAATTAGTCCAAATGACTAAATTAATCCTCATTAAATGGTGGCGGGGTCAGGTTCTTAATTAACTACGGGTTAGTTAATTAATCCCAGTTTAAAACATATTTATGGTTATATTTAACCATCGGGGTGAGATATATAATAATTTGGGGTTTTACATAGTTAAAATAATACGGGAGCGGGTAAACTTCTTTTATTTGGGATTTATATAATAAAACATTAATATTTAATATGACCGAATGAATGCGAAAGCGCTAAGTGCAATGTTTTCGAATATATTTCATCATATAACATATTGACTTAAGCTAAAGTGTATAAAAGGGTTTTTATGAAGATTTATTTCAATTTTCCTAAGTAAAATAGGATTTTAGTTAGGAAAAGACTTATGAAGGTAAATGAATGACTTTATGGATGATTTTAAGTACTTAGGCTTTTAAGTTATTGGGCCAAGAATCCGGTCCCTCCAGAAGTCAGAGAAATGCTCTGAGCCCCTCTAATTTTCAAATGCCTTAGTACTTAGGGGGAATTAGTAAAAATTAGGGAAAAATGAGAAGGGGAGTTAATTATTTGACCTTGTCTTGCTTGAAATGCTTCCAGTGTAATGTCTACCTTGCACTTGTGATGAAAGTATAAATTAACACATTTAGAGTCATTATCCATCACATGTAATTCTGCAACATCATCTACCTACCGTACCTACTTTAACCTGACATTATTTCTTCTTTATTTGGGTGCACTTAAACTAGCAAACCCTTATCACACTTTCTTTTCTTTTACATGTAGAAATCTATATAAATCTAACCTTATTACATCCAAGGGATCAGATTAAACTATTGAGCTTCTTTTATTCACTCTACCTATCTACTTATTTGCCAAGTTTAAACAGTTTGGTCAGATTTTATTCTCTATCTCTAAAACATGAAATTCAAATATGAACTAGCCAAGCTTAAGTTGTTTGATTGTTCATCAATTTTGGCATATGTTACAAGTTGCACACAATTGTTTATTGCACAAGAGTAAAAGTAGTGGCATTTAGACTTGCACACTTTCCTTGGTCTTTCTTTTGTTGGGGTTCATTTTCTTTCACTTTTTTGACCATTTTATTATTTTCACCCTTTGATTTTTCTTTTATGGTATACTCTCTTTACATTTTTTAAATTTTTTTATTTTTGACAATATGGAAAACCTTTGCAACAAGTAAAGGTATGAACATATTCATAGTTCATCAAGTCAATCATGAAATATGACACCTATTGGTATAGGAGCATAACAGGATCAATGACATATGAGGAGTACACTAGCAGGTTCTTGGAGCTACTAAGGTATGTGCCTTAGCTCACGGAGGATAAGGCCAATATTCAAAGGTTCATTAGTGGATTATCGGTTGCATTCAAAGATAGGATTGAGTTCGATGAGCCTAGATCATTGGAGGAGACCACTTGAAAGCTAAAGTATTGTTATGAGCAATCAAAGTGCATATCTGAGACTAAGACAAACTGGAAAGGTAATGAAAAGAAAAAAGGAAAATGGGACAAGAAGCGAGCAAGACCTTAGGGTACAGGTAATAAATATAATGCAGTGACATATAAGATGTTCAATGCATCAAATAGAGGATAGGGATTTCGATCAGAAGAACAGAAAAATGATGCATGTTGGAAGCTTATAGAGTGTTGGACTTGTGGAAAGTATGATCTCAGGAGAGATTATTCGCAGAATCAAGGTGGTAGGCCTCATATATATAGTCCACGGGACGCATAAACTATTGGGGATGTTGGTCAAAGTGTTCCTCGCATCTATGCAACATTGGATAACAAACATGCAGACCATCAGGAATCTATCATTGAGATGGACTCTAAGCTTTGTGATCAAGTTATTTCTATTTTGATTGACCCTAGATCTAATTATAGTTATGTTAGTCCTAACTTAGTGGATAAGTGTGGTTTGAGTAAGGAATTGCAAGCATAATCTTGGTTAGTGCACTTGACTATAGGTACAAAGAAGTGAGTTCACCATTGGGTAAGAGCTAGTGCATTTAATTTGAATGGTATGCCTACTTCAACACATTTGAATGTATTACCGTTGGGACCATACAGTATGTTGTTGGGCATGGATTGGTTGTACCTTCATAGAACCAAGGTGGATTATTATGATAAATATATTGAGTGCTTGGATGGAAATGGAGAACCCATTGTCTTAGAGGGAAAGAATAAATCCACATCAGTTAGGATGGTTACAGCGATGCACACAAATCGTAGTCGCAGGAAAGGGTGTGTGTTATTGGCAGTGCATATTTCTAGTGACAAAGGTAAGGAAGTCGAGGATGCATATGTTTTGAGTAGGTACCCAGTTATACATCAGTTCCAGGATGTATTTCTTAAGGATATTTCAAAGTTTCCACCTCACAGGGAAGTAGATTTTTCTACTGATTTGGTGTCAAGAGCAGCTTCAACATCAAAAGCACCTTACAGGGTGAGCACACCTGAGTTGGTAGAGTTAAGTTGCAGCTAAAAGAGATGCTTGACAAGGGATACATTAGGCCAAGTGTATCACCTTGGGGTGCACCGTTATTGTTTGTGAAGAATAAAGATGGTACTCTCAGATTATGCATTGACTATAGGCAATTGAATAAAGTGACCATCAAGAACAGGTATCCATTACCAAGGATTGATGACTTGTTCGATTAGTTGAAGGGAGCAACAGTCTTCTTGAAGATTTATTTGAGATCTAGATATCATCAGGTACACATCAAAGAGGAGGACATTTACAAGACAACTGTAACATTCCTAGTGAAAATTACATGTAATAAAAGTTAATAAAGGAAAAAACAATAACCACGGTTGATGGGACACTTATTCCAAGCTAAATGTTGGGCAAGACATCCTAGTGGGTGTTCATTTGATTGTTTATGGCTAAGGAAATTGGCAAAGGCAACGGATAAGGCTTTTGAAAGGAAAAATGGAATTTTTGGCACATTTCTTTATGAAAATAATGGACATTAGAAGGAAAGGAAGGTGAAAGGTCACATGTTGCATTTGAGGAGAAAATTGAAGGAAAATAATGGAAAATGAAGAAAATAGAGGCCTCATTCATAAAAAGGTTTCTGAGGATCAGTTGGTAAACTTTTGTCAGTTGAGTTTTGGAGCTCTCTCATTATTCTCTCTCTCTCTCACTCTTGGACACTTAGAGTTTTCTTGGAGCATTTTGGCATTGGAGAAAGAAAGGAAAAGAAGGTAAGAGGAAGCAAAGATCAAGCAGGGAAAGGCAGGATCAAACAGCTACAGCAGGATTCATTGCAGGGATCGATTTGCATGTGTATTTTCCTTGCAATATTTGGCATGCATGGTATTGCATGTGCTTCTTTTCTATCATGGAATGGGTGTAAGTGTTTTCAGCCTAGCCTTGCCATTTCTAGATAGCCATGGTGTGATGGGGTTCTCATGTTTTAGTTGAATTGGATTGTCGAATGGATGTGAAGCTGAGTGGGGTGGATCTCTTAATGATAGAGCACATGGCCTAGTGGTCCCTGAACCGAATTGTGGATTACGGTAAATCCAGTGGCCTAGTGATGCCTAAGCCAAACTGTGGGTTGCGGTAAATCCAGGATTATGTTACCTTGGTCAGCCTAGGAATTCTTTCTGGTGAATGGCGTGATATACAGTAAATCCAAGAGGTGGTTTTCTCTCCATTGGGCCTAGTAATCCCAGGTTTTGGATATTCGGTAAATCCTGGAAAGTGGGTCTTGGCTTAGGGCCTAGTCATCTGGGTTTGGATTGCGGTAAAGCCTGAGTGACTAGGAGAAAGAAAAAAAATTCACAGTCTAGGTGGAGAAATATGGTGGTATCCATGCTTGTTTGGCCTAGTGATCGAGTGGAGATCATGGTAAAGCATGTTATGATGTGTTTATTGTGTTGGCTTAGTGATCCAGGATGGATTATGGTAAAGTTTTGTTGTTATTGGGGAGGGTGAGGTGGTTTAGCCTCGGTATGCCCTGGTTGGTTCTTTGGTTTGAGTCCTACATTCATGCTTGTAATATGGCACGGGGGTGAATGGTTTAAGAGAGATCTGTGTTGAAATGTGGCAACAAGAATATTCCTATTTAATTTGTCCTTGAATTAAATTGTGAATTAAAATCGAATTTAGTCTTAACAGCTACTTGGAAATAATTAATTATTTCATTATGGATTAATTAGTTGGAGAAATTCAAGTTAGAAGTCTTTATGAAGTCATGCAAGATTTATCCCTTAAATTAAGGAGATAAGATTGAGTTGTAATGAGTTAACTCATTTTACCTAGTTAAGTCCAGTTAAATTAGTTCCAAACTATTTGAGGAACTAATAGAGAGTTAACAGTCGGTTGATGCATGCATGCATGCACTCAACTAGTGTACTCCAGCTAACTAAAGATTCCCTCATCAGAAACTCATGCATATCTATTTTGAGAAAGACCCAGTTGAGATTAAAGGAAAGGACAGTGTACTATCAGTTGCATGTGTTTTATTATAAAGAAAACTCATGCATTCAAAATGAATCAATTCCTTGAGGATTTTGCAGTTCTGACAGTGTGCGAGTGCAGTGTTACACTTGGTAACATGAGATCATCCACAAGGAATAGCGCAAGGAAATAGGATCTTGGAGGGCAAAGAGGAAGGTTGAAGAGCAGCCAACTTTGCCTGTGAGCACCTGTGAGGATTGTACTAAGAGCTGGCTAGCTATGAGAGCTAAGGCTTTGTATAATTCCTATGTATTTCCACCTTGCGTGATAATACAAATAGTGGGGTTTTTAGCTAAGGCTTTCCCCAAAGTATTTTCATGTGTATTGTGCATTGATTCTTCTTCTTCTGGTTATATGTGTTCAGCTTGATCTTTAAGCTTTCGCAAACTTTGATAGTAGAAGTAGGTTATAGTATTCTGCTTTGATTTATATTGCATTATTGGGTTAACCTACAACATATTTTCTACATGGTAGCAGAAGAGCTAGATTTGTAGGAAATTTTTACATGGTATCAGTGTTGTGAACAGTATACGGAGAAGAGAACTTGAAGTTTGAAGTTCGGGGTTGCAAGTGCAAATCGAATTCATATCATACTTCAAGGTTGGCCAATGGCGTTCTATGGCTTGAGACTCGAGTATGCCTTGGAAGGTAGCTCGAATTACATAGCATGGAAAGATAGAATGGAGGTTGTATTAGAAGACAATGGCTTGAAGGATTTCATTGATCAAGAAATCCCAAAGCCAACTTCAACTAATGCACAAGAGTTGGCTAAGTGGAAGAAGTGTGTGGCGAAGGCGAGATAGATCATCCTTGAGGGAGTTCGAGACCATATTGTCTTGAGTCTCCATGGGAAGGATACTCCATTTTCAATGTGGAAGACATTGAAGGACCTCTACCAAAACAGTAGCGACCAGAGGAAATTGGCACTCAAAGATAAGCTTCAAAGAATCAAGATGGAGAAAGGTGATACTATTTCCACATATCTGGTGGTCTCATCCAAGAGGTTGTGGAGGAGCCACAATAAGGGAAGCTGAGAGGAGATCGAGTAGAGACATCTACTCATCCAGAGACCTCCAGTAGGGGGAAACTTCAAGCCAGGTGGGTTGAGGG
Organism: Pinus tabuliformis; assembly: GCA_031772625.1. NCBI lineage: Eukaryota > Viridiplantae > Streptophyta > Pinopsida > Pinales > Pinaceae > Pinus > Pinus tabuliformis. Next base: position 63,764,612 of record CM062804.1, on the reverse strand, counting down.
ATCGCATGCAGCCATACCTCCAGGTAGGAGGTGGGGTGATGTGGATTGATTGTCCCAAGGAGGAGGGGCAGGATCCTTGAGGTACCCAACCTCTTGGATGAGACCTTGCTACGGGAGCCCCAAATGTGTAGTAGCAGGAACTGATTGATTGGGTAGAGACAGATGCGGATGGAGCGGCAGAGAGAGCGACAGTGCAGGGAATCCCAGGACAGCGCATAGTTAGCAGGCTGTAGCAATGCGAGAGGCACAAGTGTTTTGCACAGTGCTAGGTGGCACAGAGAGGTGTGAAATGGTGTGAGATGCATGGAGATGTTGCAGTAGCACAGATGTCAGAGAGGGAGCACTTGTCAGCAGTAGGTAGAGCTTCAGCATCAAAGGATGTTTCTAGCCCAACAGGGAGGTCAGTTGGGAGGTGCAGTGCAGATGCAATGCTGGGAGATAGAACCAGCAGCAGCACGGATGTAGTCAGAGATCAAAGTGACAGAGGCTAGAGCAGTCAGATACTGAAGAGCACAGAGATGCAGAGTTTTTAGTCGACAAAGGCAATAGCAGTCAGAGACTTTGATGACAGAGCAAGTGGACCGGCCAGATGTGTTGCATGGAGAACATTCCAGAGTTACAGGATCGGGTTTGAGAGGAAGCCTTTCTTGTTGAGAGGGAGTGTTGAAAAGTGTGCAACAAGAAATGCTTGTTGAGAATGCAACAAGATGATGGAGCTTAGTGAAAAGAGTCACCTTCACTGAGTGGGCCCGCAGGCAAATTATGGCGCAAGTTCTATTTTTGATCACAGTGTGGATTATCACAGTGTGGATGATCACAGTGTGGGTGATCACAGTATGAGTGATCATAGTGTAGGTGACCACAGTGTGAGTGATCACAGTGAGAGTGATCAAAGTCTATTTTTAGACTGGCTGTCAAAAATAGAAAAGTCAAATATTATTGTCTCATAATAATATTTGGACTATAAACTTGATATTATTCTCTTGGAGCACTTCAGGATGAGCTACGGATGTGGTACATGCAGATCCCAGAGGGAAATACGTGGTTACCTATGGGATGACTAATATTTGCATGCAAGACTTTAGTTAGAACTCAAGTGAGTTGAGTTTAGTGGACTGGAGGTGCAGTTGATGGAGTTGTGTTCAGTTTAGCTTTGTTAAACTGGTTGTATTTAGTCTAACTGATCAATAGACTAGAGATGAGTTGGGTGAATTAGTTATTAATTAATTCACAAGTTATTAACTCATAATGCAACTATAGAATACATCAGTTAACTCAGTTGCATGTCAGTGCATGTTCAGTTCAGCAGGGACAGGTGTTAGAGGATCAGATTGCTATCAGTTGTGACTATAGCTGTGCATGATGATTTGCACAATCAGAGGGATTGAGTATGCCAATGAATTGGCCAATACCAAGAATTGTATCCTGTGCTCACGTCCAACACAGTGTGAGTGATTATTTGCAGGTCAAATACGAGTTTGGTAAGCCATCCTCATCAGTTCTTGAGCAGGTATTGAGCCAGAGAGGCAAGCAAGCAGTGGAATAGATTTGGAGATCATATCTTAGCTGTATTGTGTGTAACTGGTGGAGTTGGTACTGGATTTCTTGTGATAAGCATTGTACTTTGTAATGTTACATGATTCAATCAATATAATATACATATAGTGTGGGGTTTTTAGCGAGATGCTTTCCCCGGGATACATACTATGTTAATGAGTTTGATTGATACTTCTATATGTGCTTGTGAATGTTTCTGCTTCTGTAAATTGATGATCAACGTAGAGGAGATTATGTATTATACATGTTCCGCTTATAATTGTATGATCAGGATAATCTCTGTGAATATGTGTCATATTATTCAAAATTTCCACAAATTAATTAATATTTAATTCACACAACTCATCACTAGTGTATTCTTTAGTTAGACTAAATACAACTAGTTCAACTAAGTCAAACTGAACACAACTCCATCAACTCCACATCCAACTCCACAGAACTCACATGCATGAGTTTTAACTAAAGTCCTCCATGCAATAGCTCAACTAACACATAAGAAACCATGTGATTCCTTTTGTTAGTTGCATGTGCCACATCCGTAGCTCGAACTGAAGTGCTCCAAGAGAATAAGATAATGTTTAGAGTCCAAATATTACTAAGGGCTAATAATATTTGACTGTTTCTATTTTTAGCCTGGCAGTCTAAAAATAGACTCTGATCACTCCGCTGTGAACCAAAAATAGAAGTCCATCTATTTTTCCCAACATGACCAATCATCCATAAACAGCATCCTGCAACTCATAGACCATGATCCATATGTCTAAAAATAGACATAGTCTAAAAATAGACTTTGCGCCAAAAATAGCCTACGGGCCCACTTAGTGAAGGCGACTCCTTTCCACTAAGCTCCATCATCTTGTTGCATTTTCAACACTCCCTCTCAACAAGATATGGATTATCAGCAACCCCTATCCTGCAACTCTGGAATGTTCTGCATGCAACACATTTGCCCGGTCCACTTGCTCCAACAACACTTGGAACAAAAACACTCCCAACTAACCACTCTATTGGGCTAGGAACATACTTTGATGCTGAAGCTCTACCTGCTACTGACAAGTGCTCCCTCTCTGACATATACGCTACTGCAACATCTCCATGCATCTCGCACCATTGCACACCTCTTTGTGCCACCTAGCACTGTGCAAAACACTTGTGCCTCTCGCATTGCTGCAGCCTGCTACCTATGCACTGTCCTGGAATTCCCTGCACTGTCACTCTCTCTACCGCTCCATCCGCATCTGTCTCTACCTAATCAATAAGGTCCTGCTACTCCACATCAGGGCTTTCGTAGCAAGGTCTCATCCAAGAGGTTGGGTACCTCAAGGATCCTGCCCCTCCTCCTTGGGACGATCACTCTATATCGCCCCACCTCCTACCTGGAGGTATGGCTGCATGTGATCCCTCATCCCACCTGGCTCAAAGTTTCCCCCTACTGGAGGTCTCTGCATGAGTAGATGTCTCTACTCGATCTCCTCTCAGCTTCCCTTGTTGTGGCTACTCCACAACCTCTTGAAGCTGTTGCACCAATCGTGGATCCTCCACAATCGTTTGAGACTTCTTCTAGCTCTGCATGTTGAGAGGTAATATACGCTCCCTCTCAACCACCAAGTCTCCATCAGTTGCCTCGCTGCTCAAGGCTTTGCATGCATCTACATGCAACTGATAAAGGTTCCTGACTCGAACCCCTATCTTCCGGGTTTCTCCAATTGTCTTGCTATGCAGGAAAGCCTTTCCCTCGCTGAAGACAACATCATATCCCTTGTCTTCTAACATTGCCACAGAGATAAGATTCTTCTTCAATCCTGGAACATGCATTACTTCCTTCAATCTGAATGGTTTACCAGACTCCCTCTCAAAGGAAATGGTACTGATACCGGTCGCACTGTATCTACCATCATCGCTCATCTCGATGTGCACTCTATTAGTGTCGGTCTTGAGCCCTCCATCAGTGATCAATAACTCTTTGCATATGCATTTATAGGTGTCTCATCAGTGTCAGTTTTGCATCCCGCTAGGCATGCCATAACACTGAATGGAGGAGCTGGTCTTTGTCTTCTTGGCTTTGCTGGATCAGGTCATACAACAATATAATTGAGTCAGGCTTGTTCTTGTTTTTGTCTTAAAGTCCCATGGTCTTAGGTTTAGGGTTTTGAGTCAAAATCATTTCAAGGTCATGAGTCATGGTCAGTAAGTGCCCAGCAAGCCGGAAGGAGTTTTGTACATATGTTTCATTGTCATCTTCTTCAGCTACAGCTCATTTTATGCCTTGGATTTAAAAACACTGTTTTTAATTACAAGGTCATGTGGATTTTGAAAAAACAAAGAAATTTTCAAAAATTTGTAAAAGTGCCGGCAACAACCCTGGTTCCTTCGCTACAGTCCATCAGGCGGTCAACCTGCAAGAAGAACGGAGTTAAACGCATCAAAAAGCTCATTCCAGGACAAAAAGACTCTAAAATAGTGTTAAAGAGAATACAAAGGTTTAAACATTATAAAGTGGGTTTTTTAAAGTCAATTTTTTTTTTTAAATATGAGCCTATAAAAGCAAATTCCCTCTTGAAAGGTCTTCATTGTGCATTTGGAGCAAGAAATTACAAGCAAAAGGCGATTAGAGGGCGGAATTGGGCAAATTGCAGAAGTTTCAGTCTTTTGGAGGCTGCGCAACCAAACGGAGGGGCGCGACCAAAAAAAGGCCAACGCGCTGTGTTAAATTACACAGGCGCGACCAAACGGAGGGGTGAGACCAAACTGGCAGCTTGCGCGACCAAAAAGTCTGCCCGCCCTAAAAACTCTCCCAAACGCTCAAATTCACTCAAATTCACTCCAATTTTTAAAGGTATGCCTCCTCCACGTTTTGTGTAATGGTGTTGGGGTTGCAAAAGAAGATTATGGTCATGATTTTATGCAAGGAAATCCATAGAAAATAGGTTAAAATGACTTGATGTTTTTGCATGCTAATGTTAGGTAGTATGTTTGTTTTTCAAGGCAATTTTTTCCTTAGTCCCTCCATTCATTTTCCCAATATAAAATCACAGGTGTTAGGATGTCATTTTTATTAATCTCATTTGCAAAGAAAATACTCAAAACCTACCCCAAATTCCATGAAACCCTAACCCCTCCTGAACCCTATTCCAAACCCTGTTTCTACCATGTATCATGCTCTAACCCTAAGCACTACTACACACAGCAATTCATGTATAAAAACACAGCAAAATGAAAAAGAAACATTATAAAAAAAAAAAAAAACAAATAAAAAGTGATGACAAGGCATGCACTCAAAAAATTGTAAAAACAGTGAAATATTCCATTTTGCATAGCCTCAAAAAAAAAAAAAAAAAAAAAAAATGTCATCTTGTTGTATGATGTCAAGGACTTGAAAGCTGAATAAAGTCATGACAAAATTCATTTAAATGTACAGCTGCATAGTTATCAAAAGAAGCAGTCTTGTTGTGTTAGGGTTTTGTATTAGCATGGTTTTCATCCCCTTTCTCAAAACTCTGTTTTTCCCTACCTATTTCCCTATGTAAACCCCAATTCAATTGCTTGTCCCTTCAATTAAACTCCCTAGGCAATTGAATGTCCCTCCCTATGATCAAAGCACACAGTCAAACCCTAATTCCCCATGGTAAAAGCATGATGAAGCTGCCACTGTCCTAAATGAATTGCTGTTACAAAAATTAGTTGGCAGTGATTATTAAAAGGGTTTCACTGTCCCCCCAAACCTAATTCCTAATATCCTCTCTTTTCCCTAATTCCCAAGTTATCAATTCCCTCTCCCTTCCATTGTAACATGATCACAGCAATCCCCTTCCCTTCTTCTTACAATCTAATACCCAAAATCCCTGTTTCATATTAGCATCAAATGGTCATTTCAAAATGTGGAAAAAACAGAGTATGCTCATGAAAGATATTTGAAGACAAAATATAAAAGCAGCAGCCTGTTAAATGTTTATGATTGATGCTACCCTATTCCCTTATACTTTCATTCCCTCCATGATGAAAATCTATATTGTCCTTTCCCTTGGTGATCATAAAACATATTTCCCTAATACAGTATTCATTTGCAAATGATGAAAGATGGAATGACATGTTTAGCATTATGTGATGTTTTCCTTCAGAATTCCCTGCTTATATATATATATTTTCCCTTTCCTATATGTAAATTCCCTCCCCTAACATATCCCTCATGATGTTTCCCCTTGAAAACAGCATACTTCACAGCATTTTGCAGGCAGGGCAGCGGTCATTTTGACTTATTTATTCCACCTTGCTCAATAACACCATGTCAACCACTGAGACTAATGAGCAAGGTGATGACCGATCATCATCTACTGAGATTGAGATACAGCAGAGGCCTCGTAGGGGAGGCAAGGGTGGTCACCACAGGAGGGAAGAGCCCACATCATTGACAGAGTTGCAGGCTTGCCCATTGGCAATGTCTTGTTTTCAGCATATGGCTTGTTTTCAGTTTTGTGAGAGGCTGTCACACATCCAGCATCACAGAGACTTGGCCCGGTTGTTTGTCCTCCATCTCCATGACAGGCAGGTCACCCTTGCAGGGGTGAATTTTGTGTTTTCTCCAGAGGCTATCACAGATGCTACCGGGATACCCAATGTGGGTGAGGTGTGGCCGAAGCGCAAGTGGGTGGACCTGGTATACTATGAGCCATATGTTAGGCCTGCCCATGTGCATCACTTGACAAGGAACTTTCCTATCAAGTTCCTCCGAGCAGAGTATATAGACACCATGAGACTCATTATGCACTACTTCACATGCGAGGGGAGATTCTCACGAGTATTTTCTTGTCATATCCGCATGATGATGCACTTCACCAGAGTGAGGATGATGAACATTTCGGCATTCTTATTTCATGACATTCAGAGGATAGCCACTACCTTTCGGAGACAGACTCCAGTACAGCAGCTCCGGAGCCTATGCCATCATGGTCTTATTCAGTTAATAGTTTCCCATCAGCTGAGCCAGCAGGGCATCCCTTGGGCGGATTTCATCTCCCGAGATGTTTTCACACAGCCACATTCAGGGCCTGAGGCAGTTCATGAGGAGGGAGGGCCATCACATCAGCTCGAGACCAGCATCCCGAGACACATGGCTTCTTCTCCTCGGGTCACATATCAGAGAGGTCACAGGACCTTATTTGCAGCAGCCCGACGAGTACTTTCTCTACAGCTAGTGGAAGAGGTCTCGTCTTCATCATCAGAGCAGCGAGTGTTATCTCCACACCAGGTGGAAGGGGCCTCGCTTTCTTCATCGGCACAGGCAGTACGAGAGGGCAAGTAGCCCATGGTTGAGGATGAGGCAGTTGGCGAGGCACATGATGATTTCACTGGTCGTGATGCTCATTCTCCTTCCTCTTCAGATTTCTATGAGCTCAAGGAAGAGAACCTTGTGTTGCAGCGGAAGCTTGAGATGGCTCAGTGGACTATCACTTATTTAGAGCAGCGGACCAAACAGCTGGAGACCGAGAAGGAGTTGGATGAGTTATGGAGGATGCGATTTGACCGAGTCATCAATCGCAGGAGGCCTGGGGACCCACTGCCCATGGATAGAGAGTTATTGCTCATCCGAGCAAATTGGCGCTTGGAGGGACTGTTAGACAAGGCAAACCGTGACAACAAGCTGCTCCGGAACATGAAGACACACTACTGGGCAAGATTACATGTTTGCAAGGCGAGAATGAAAATTCTCCAAAGAGAGCTGTCAGAGGCCCGGAAGAAGAAGAAAAGGACAAATCCACTCCGCATCTTGGCTGAGGCATCCCTCACTCATCATGGTACTGATCAGCCTTGATCTAGCATCAAAATCTGAAAATTTTGAGAATTTTGGAGCATTTTGCAAATTTTTGGTAAAATTACAGGTTTTGCCCACGGTTTGGTCTCACCCCGGGTGAGACCATTTTGAAGGGCTGCTCAGAATTTTGAAAACTTGGCATTTTTGGAAAGGGCATGCAAAAAGAAAAATTACCAGTACTTGGGGGCAGCCTAATTTTGAGTTTTGAGCCTCCAAAAGCTCAATATACACCTTAAAAATGACTTTCTGCCCACTTTTTGAGTTGCAGAAAGTGACCTTGGGAGAAATGGTTTTTGAGGGGTCAAATCAACACCAAATCCAGAAATTCCACTTGGGATGGAAAGTAGACAGGCCAAGCTTTCCAATGAGCCATCTTGCACCTGATTTGGATCAGTGGAACCCACTCAAAAGTAGCTGCAAAGGGGCGCGACCAGAACTTCCAGGGGCGCGACCAAAACCTCCAGATTTGCCAATTTTTGACTAGTTCGGCCAGAAAAGCACTATTTTCACTTTGGTTGACTATTTGAGCATGTAAATGATGGATTATTGTGTAAATTTCATGGCATTAGATACTTTTACTCTTCTTTACCACTTCTAGAAGCTTCTTTGATGTAAATAGTGAATATTTAATGCATAGATAAGCTTCCTAAGTTTTAGAGGTAAGTTGTTGAGCTGGCCTATTATCTAGTGACTGATTTAGAATTAGTTGCAACAGCTCCTAGGAAGCTGAGATCGACCCCTAGAGGTGGGGAAAGAGGTTTGACCTTCTATATTATGCCTTCTCTTTCTCATTTTGATGGTTGGACTCTAGAGGGAGAAGTGCTATTGTATTTTTGACTTGTATTTTCTGCAATTTGAGGAAAAGGAAGGCCAGGGTTTTGCAGACTTCATTGTGGATTCTTGTGGATTATTATGTTGATGGTGTGTCTCCTACTGTTATTGTAAGTGTGTTTATGTGTTCCATTTCTTGATCTCTTGCTGCTATTTAAACAAAAGAAGTGATAAAGTTTGAATTCATGCATGCCATGCTCAGCTTTCAATTTTGTTTAAAATTTATGTTTTCCACTGTCTAGAGAGGATTCGAATTCATTTTTTGCCCTCTTTAGCCTCTTTTCTTTCTTCCCTGATCATCTCTTTCAGTTAAAGGCATCAGCATAGACTCCTACCTTGCCCCAAAGACCCACCTGCAAAAACTGAGCTCAATCCCCGCACCCTAAATTGCACTCCCTCCAATTGCCACCAAAAACCCAAAAAATCTTTAAATCAACCCCCCTTATCAATTTACTAGCCTAATATCTTTGATCCTAATTGGTCAGCTTATTATATTATAAGATCTATCAAATCTGACCCGAGAGAGCCTTCTCATACCTCGTAGGGCTAGCTACGAGGTGAAATGGTTTGATGTAGCCTTGAGAGTTTGTCTATCTCAGCCTAGGTGAATTCCAAGCGCTAACATATTGGCGACCATACTGGGGAAGAACATCTAAATCTTTGCTCATTGAGGTGTGTGTTTCATAAGTCTTAGACGGAGCCTGAAGTTACGCCAGAAGCCTTTGAAAACGCTCTTGTTTTACATCAGCGTTAGTAGATAAACGCTGCTTCAGTCTATCTCCGTGGGATTTGTGAACATAGCGCTTCACTGACATCTTTATCCCAGTATCATTATGGACTCTAAGCTTCAGATGATAAGTTAAGAGTTTCCATTTGGCTGAGTGGTTTTTCCTTTCCTCGTTTATTTGTATTTACAAGCTGGCTTCTGATTCAAAATTGATTGTTAGATCTAATTCATCGCCTGCTGTAATAAAATATTTTGAAGATATTGATTTCGACGAGGATTTTGAATTGTCATTGTTTAAATCTAAATCTGAAAGTGCACTCGATACTTTGGTTCTTGATCCTGACTTTGCAGCTGTGATTGACCTCGAAAGGCATAACAAAGTGGTTGAATCTTATATTTTGCGGCATCTTCAAAGTAGTATACATGCTTCAACTCTTGTTGATTTTATTGAAAACATATCTGATCATATTGGGTCTACTATTGATCAAGCTGAAAATCTTCAAACTTCCCTCACGGCTCATCGAGCTTCTTTCCCTCCTTTCATCTCTATTTCACCTGTTTCGCCTATAGTTACACTTCCCGATACCCCTGTTGGTTCACCTCCATCTACACCTCAAACTCCATCATCACCTTTATCTCCGCCAACATCCCTTCCCCTTATCACAACCCCTGTTATTATACTTCCACCTCCTCCTCATCATACTCCTTCTACTCCTCCACCTCCCCCGCCTAGAGCCATGGCTGCCCGATTTGCTCCCCTTGTTCTCCCTGCAAACCTTCATGACATGCCAGCTGACTACCAGAGCAAGATACCAATGTTTGATGGCACTCCACAGAGTGTCTCAGCTCAGCAGCATGTTGACCGGATGACTACCTTTTTTGATCTGTATGAATTGGATGAGGAAGATGTTACCATGAGGTTGTTCGTTCAGACTTTTGGAGGAGAGGTCCGGAAATGGTTCAGAGGGTTGAGAGCAAATAGTATTGTTTCTTTGGAAGCACTTCAAACACAATTCTTGGACAGATGGGAAATCAGAAAGGATCCGCTGCAAATCAATGCCGAATATAACAACCTTAAGAGAAATCCGGGTGAGTCCGTTCAAGACTACATCATAAGATTTAATGCAGTGTATAATGCTATACCAGATGATCTTAAGCCTTCTCGAAAATCTGCCTTGCTCAAGTTCCCGGATGGTTTCGATCCGGAGATGGCCTACTCACTGCGGGACCGAGATCCTCCTACTTTGGAGGAAATGCAGAAAATTGCAGTCAGTGTGGAGGCTAATTTGAATGACAAAAGGGCAAGAATGAAGGCGGAAAAGAAGGTCACAATCAAAGAGGAGGTAGCATCCACTTCTCAAGTTATTCGGAAAATGGAAGAGATGTCAAAGGCACTCCAAAATCTCAGTCTTGGCAAACCGGAACCACAAGTTCGAAATCCGAACTTTAGAGGCCAACAACAGCAGCCCCAATATAGGATAAAACAGCGGGAGCCACGAGGACAAGAGGCAGCAGTACAGCAACCGATCCAACCCCCATTTCAGCAAAACTATGTCACTCAAGAATCTGAAGATGAGGGTGAAGGTCCCGGTGAAGAAAATCATTTTTTCACTCCCGATGACATGCCCACTTACATCACAGAAGAAGACGAGCTGGTAAGTAATGCTTATGCACCTCAAGATGAGCATTACATTCTATCTAATGATGTGGCACTTCAAGATGAGTCTGAGGAATATCAAAGAGGTTATCTAAATGCCTTATCAGCTCAACAAGGCAAAGAGAGACAGCTGAGAAACCGAACAGTACCTATACATCCACTTCAAAAGAAGGCAGAAAATGCGGCAAAGAATGGTGCTGCTGTTCCGCAAAGAAAAGGTAAAGAAATCATGGATTCTTCATCAGCCCCAACAGCTCCAGCAAACAAGATGGATCAGCCATCAAATGTACCTAAAGATAGAGCAGAAAAAAGAGATAATCCGGCCAAAGAAAGTGAAAGAAGTCAAGCGTTCAGCATTGAGAATGAAGTCTCAAAATTGAAATTGTCCATTCCACTTACTGAAGTCATGAAGAACACTACTTACAGAGCACAAATTTCTAAGATGTTCAATACTGATCCAATGTTAGATGCGGTTAATGTGGAGGATGATCAGCCAGAATTGATCTTTGGGCCAGCTCTCAATGGTGAGTCACCGGAAAGCGATGTCCCGCCATTCTATATCAGCTTGAGAATTCATGATTATGTGCTTCATAATGCTATGTTCGATTCGGGAGCATCACACAATTTAATGCCCAAGGCAATAATGGAGAAGTTGGGACTTGATATAACTCGTAACTACCATGATCTATACTCATTTGATTCCAGCCGAGTTAGATGCATCGGTCTGATTAAAGATTTAGTTGTTAGCTTGGATCAAATTCCCGCAAAGAATCTCTTGATGGATGTGGTAGTAGCGGACATTCCGCCAAGGTTTGGCATGCTTCTTTCAAGGTCATGGGGATCAAAACTCAAAGGCACTTTACAGCTGGACTTTTCATATGCCACTATTCCGGTGTTTGGACAAATGAGGAAAGTCTATCGAGAGCAAAAGATGAAGTATATGATTACAAGCAAGGAAAAACCGGTAAATCATCCTGTAAACTATGTACAGACAGATCTAGAGTCCTATGTTTTATTTGCTGATAGTTTTAATGAAGTAAATAGTCAATTAGTTCAGATAGAAGATATCCCAGGCATTGCTGAAGATGTTAGAGAAGTATTGAGAACGGAAAGCAAAGAAAAGGCTGCTGTCATAAAGTCAATTGCTGAGATAAATGGACAGCAAGTCATGACTGAAACAACTTCACAAGTACAACCCTTGGATGATGATGAAGATGGTCTTTGGACCATGGATTTCGACGGGGCAGTGGGCAGCGATGGAGCAGGCATTGGCGTATGGATCCGCAGCCCATTTTCAGTCTCTAAACAAGTTCTAATTAAGGTACAAGTTTGCTCTTATAAATTGGCTTTTGATTGTTCAAATAATGAAGCTGAATATGAGGCCCTTATAGCTGGTTTGAAAATCCTCCGGAAATTAAAAGCAAAGAAGATAGCAATTTATGGCGACTCCGAGTTAGTGATCAAACAAGTAAAGGGGGAATTTCAAGCTAAACATCCTCGTATGCGGGCTTATCGCAATGCTGTTCTAGATATTTTGAAGCGGTTTTCAGAGCATACTTTAACATGCATACCCCGGATACAAAATGGAGTTGCCGATGCTTTGGCTAAGGCAGCAAGCAATTTAAAGATACCAATGAATTCGAGTAACAAGTTTGAAATCTATGTAAAACACCGCCCCACAATCCCGGACAACCAAAGGAATTGGCAAGTCTTTCAGGATGATGAGGAAATCAAAGACTTCTTGCATGGAGAAGGAAAGTTTGAAGAAATCTCAATTGACATGGAGCCTGAAGGAATAAATCAAATGGATGTTTTGCAGCTGAAAGACAATCATATTCCAAAGGGACTGATTCCTTTAGAAGAGCTTTTTGATCAAGACGATGTGGCTCGCAAGCCAACTTTGATGCCAACCGAAGAAGGTGTGGAAGATGTCAACCTTGGGACAGTGGAACATCCAAAGATGGTGAAATTATCGAAGGCCCTGCCACCCAAGGTAAGGAATCAATACATTAGATTGCTGTCATCATTTACTAATGTATTCGCTTGGGATTATTCAGATCTAAAGACTTATGATACAAGCATAATTCAACACACTATTCCAATCAAACAAAATCAGAAACCTTTTCGGCAGAAGTTGCGGAGGATCAATCCCAAGTTGTTGCCCTTGATTGAAAAAGAGGTAAATAGACTTTATCAATCCGGAATTATAGTTCCCGTTCGCTTTTCAGATTGGATTTCTAATCTAGTGCCAGTGAGGAAGAAAACCGGTGAGATTCGGTTATGCATAGATTTTAGAAATTTGAACAAGGTATCTCTCAAAGATAACTATCCGCTGCCAAAGATGGATCACATATTGCAGCGAGTAGTAGGTGCCTCCAAGATGTCATTGTTGGATGGATACTCCGGCTACAATCAGATCCTGGTCCATGAGGATGACCGTGATAAGACAGCCTTCACTACACCTTGGGGAACATTTCATTATGCTAAAATGCCTTTTGGTTTAAAGAATGCAGGTGCAACATTTCAGCGAGCTATGGACATGGCTTTTGCCAATGAAAAGGACATATTTTTAGTTGTTTATCTTGATGACTTAACGGTATTTTCTAAATCCGATGAGGAGCATCTTTTTCATTTGACGAAAGTTTTTCAAAAATGCAGAAAATATGGCATCTCTTTAAATCCAAAAAAGAGTCTCTTCGCCATGAGTGAAGGTAAATTGTTGGGACATATCATTTCCAAAGATGGTATACGTATTGATCCCGCAAGAGTGGAGGCAATTCAGCAGCTAGAACAGCCCCGAAACAAGAAGGAGATACAATCTTTTAATGGTAAATTGAATTTTCTGCGTCGCTTCATTCCTAATCTTGCAGAGCACTTAAGAGAAATGACTAACATGCTTCGGAAGGACAGCGAGATCAAATGGACTGAGGAGGCAGTCAAATCCTTCAACTTAATCAAGGTAATCTTGTCTTCAGCCCCGACCTTAATCAGCCCTGATTATACTCAGGATTTCATATTGTTTTCTTTCGCTTCCGAGCATACACTAGCAGCAGTTTTGATGCAAAAAAGAGAGGGTGTTGAAAGGCCAATTGCATTTTTCAGCCGGATCATTAGAGATGGGGCATTAAACTATAACATCATTGAGAAACAAGCGCTGGCCCTGATTAAAGCATTGAAAGATTTCCGGGTTTATATTCTTCATTCTCATGTCTTAGCTTATGTTCCTAGTGCAGCGGTAAAGGATGTCTTGGTACAAACAGAGCCGGAAGGTAGGAGAGGCAAGTGGATTGCTGCTCTCTTGGAGTATGATGTTGAAATCAAGCCAACCAAGCTGGTTAAAGGACAAGGACTTGCTAAACTAATGGCTGAAACAAACCTACATGCGCTTGACATCAACTTGATTGCAGCCTTGTCCGATGGTGAAGGAGAAAATTCAGCGGTTCAGGTATCAGACATTTTCATTAATTCTCCTTGGTATACTGATATAGTATATGTACTTCAGAATGTGTCCGCGCCTCCTGGAATGTCAAAGAACAAAGCAAGGACTTTGAAATTGAAGGCCGCTAAATTTTGCATCATGAAATCAGCATTGTATTGGAAAGATCCCGGAGGCATCCTACTGAATTGTTTGGTTGAAGAAGAAGCGAAAACAACGGTAGAAGACTTCCATAAAGGTGATTGTGGAGGTCATTTATTTTGGAAAACTACAGCCAACAAGATTTTGAGAGCTGGTTTCTATTGGCCATCCCTTTTTTCTGATGTATACAAAGCGGTGAAGAGCTGCCATGAGTGCCAAATATTTCAAGGGAAACAAAGATTGCAGCCATTGCCACTCAAGCCGGTGGAAATTAGTGCGCCTTTTCAGCAGTGGGGCCTTGATTTCATTGGTGAAATACACCCAGCTTCATCCGGGCAGCATAGATGGATTTTGACTGCTACCGACTACTTCACCAAGTGGATAGAAGCAGTTCCTACTCGACAGGCCACAGACTCGGTAATTATCTCCTTTCTTGAAACTAATATCTTGTCCCGTTTTGGCTGTCCATTCAAATTGATCACGGATAATGCAGCTGCTTTCAAGTCAAATAAGATGGTGGATTTTTGTTATAAGTACAATATCAGTTTGGGTCACTCCACCGCTTATCATCCGCAAGGTAATGGGCTGGCCGAATCATCAAATAAATCACTAGTAAACATTATCAAAAAGATGCTGGAGATCAACAAGAAAAGTTGGCACAAGAAGTTGGTCAATGCACTGTGGGCTGATCGGGTGAGCCAAAAGAGATCAATAGGAATGTCGCCATTTGAGATTGTTTACGGGGTTGATGCAGTTTTTCCTACATCACTTAGTGTACCAGTCGCAAAGTTAATCCAAGAAACGGGAGAAGACATGGATCCAATGCAACAGAGAATCAGTCAAATGGTCCACCTACAGCAGACAAGGGAAGAAGTCCTCCAAAACTCTTTGAAGCTGCAAGAACGTATCAAGAAGATTTATGATAAGAAGGCAAAATCAGAAAATTTTCAACTAGAAGATGTTGTTTTGAGATGGGATGCTCGAAACGAGGACAAAGGTAAACACGGTAAGTTTGATAATCTGTGGAAAGGTCCTTTTAAGATTGCTGCATATCGTGGTCCTAATGCTTTCCTTCTTAAGGAGTTGAATGGCGATGAATGTCCCGGTGGGTCGGTGAATGGCCGGCTTCTCAAGAGATATCATGTTTGAACAATGCTGCTCTAAATCATCTTCATTGTACATATCATTTTACTTTACTACAGCAAGCGTGAACTGATCTTTCATTCTTGGTTTGGGGCCCGAAGTGAAGGCTATAATTCCAAGCATGAAGATTGGTTGGTGTGGGATTTCAGTTTGTTTATTTTCTGCAAAAAGTCAGTTTGTTTGAGTCATAGTCCTTTCAAAGTTTTCAGTTTATAGTCAAGTCAAATAAAGTCTTTTTGAGTTGGTTATTTTTTCTATTAGTTGACTCCATTGCCCAATGAATAAAGCACTGGTCTGCTCTCCCAAGAGGTCTGAGGTTCTTGGCACCTCCAAGGAGCTACCATCCCCATTGGAGCCAATGTTAGTGTCGGTCTTGAGCCCTCCATCAGTGATCAATAACTCTTTGCATATGCATTTATAGGTGTCTCATCAGTGTCAGTTTTGCATCCCGCTAGGCATGCCATA
Source organism: Pinus tabuliformis (assembly GCA_031772625.1). Classification (NCBI taxonomy): domain Eukaryota; kingdom Viridiplantae; phylum Streptophyta; class Pinopsida; order Pinales; family Pinaceae; genus Pinus; species Pinus tabuliformis. The sequence goes on along the minus strand of CM062804.1, from coordinate 63,748,846 downwards.
ACACTGAATGGAGGAGCTGGTCTTTGTCTTCTTGGCTTTGCTGGATCAGGTCATACAACAATATAATTGAGTCAGGCTTGTTCTTGTTTTTGTCTTAAAGTCCCATGGTCTTAGGTTTAGGGTTTTGAGTCAAAATCATTTCAAGGTCATGAGTCATGGTCAGTAAGTGCCCAGCAAGCCGGAAGGAGTTTTGTACATATGTTTCATTGTCATCTTCTTCAGCTACAGCTCATTTTATGCCTTGGATTTAAAAACACTGTTTTTAATTACAAGGTCATGTGGATTTTGAAAAAACAAATAAATTTTCAAAAATTTGTAAAAGTGCCGGCAACAACCCTGGTTCCTTCGCTACAGTCCATCAGGCGGTCAACCTGCAAGAAGAACGGAGTTAAACGCATCAAAAAGCTCATTCCAGGACAAAAAGACTCTAAAATAGTGTTAAAGAGAATACAAAGGTTTAAACATTATAAAGTGGGTTTTTAAAGTCAATTTTTTTTTTTAAATATGAGCCTATAAAAGCAAATTCCCTCTTGAAAGGTCTTCATTGTGCATTTGGAGCAAGAAATTACAAGCAAAAGGCGATTAGAGGGCGGAATTGGGCAAATTGCAGAAGTTTCAGTCTTTTGGAGGCTGCGCGACCAAACGGAGGGGCGCGACCAAAAAAAGGCCAACGCGCTGTGTTAAATTACACAGGCGCGACCAAACGGAGGGGTGAGACCAAACTGGCAGCTTGCGCGACCAAAAAGTCTGCCCGCCCTAAAAACTCTCCCAAACGCTCAAATTCACTCAAATTCACTCCAATTTTTAAAGGTATGCCTCCTCCACGTTTTGTGTAATGGTGTTGGGGTTGCAAAAGAAGATTATGGTCATGATTTTATGCAAGGAAATCCATAGAAAATAGGTTAAAATGACTTGATGTTTTTGCATGCTAATGTTAGGTAGTATGTTTGTTTTTCAAGGCAATTTTTTCCTTAGTCCCTCCATTCATTTTCCCAATATAAAATCACAGGTGTTAGGATGTCATTTTTATTAATCTCATTTGCAAAGAAAATACTCAAAACCTACCCCAAATTCCATGAAACCCTAACCCCTCCTGAACCCTATTCCAAACCCTGTTTCTACCATGTATCATGCTCTAACCCTAAGCACTACTACACACAGCAATTCATGTATAAAAACACAGCAAAATGAAAAAGAAACATTATAAAAAAAAAAAAAAAAACAAATAAAAAGTGATGACAAGGCATGCACTCAAAAAATTGTAAAAACAGTGAAATATTCCATTTTGCATAGCCTCAAAAAATAAAAAAAAAAAAAAAAAATAAAGAAAATGTCATCTTGTTGTATGATGTCAAGGACTTGAAAGCTGAATAAAGTCATGACAAAATTCATTTAAATGTACAGCTGCATAGTTATCAAAAGAAGCATTCTTGCTGTGTTAGGGTTTTGTATTAGCATGGTTTTCATCCCCTTTCTCAAAACTCTGTTTTTCCCTACCTATTTCCCTATGTAAACCCCAATTCAATTGCTTGTCCCTTCAGTTAAACTCCCTAGGCAATTGAATGTCCCTCCCTATGATCAAAGCACACAGTCAAACCCTAATTCCCCATGGTAAAAGCATGATGAAGCTGCCACTGTCCTAAATGAATTGCTGTTACAAAAATTAGTTGGCAGTGATTATTAAAAGGGTTTCACTGTCCCCCCAAACCTAATTCCTAATATCCTCTCTTTTCCCTAATTCCCAAGTTATCAATTCCCTCTCCCTTCCATTGTAACATGATCACAGCAATCCCCTTCCCTTCTTCTTACAATCTAATACCCAAAATCCCTGTTTCATATTAGCATCAAATGGTCATTTCAAAATGTGGAAAAAACAGAGTATGCTCATGAAAGATATTTGAAGACAAAATATAAAAGCAGCAGCCTGTTAAATGTTTATGATTGATGCTACCCTATTCCCTTATACTTTCATTCCCTCCATGATGAAAATCTATATTGTCCTTTCCCTTGGTGATCATAAAACATATTTCCCTAATACAGTATTCATTTGCAAATGATGAAAGATGGAATGACATGTTTAGCATTATGTGATGTTTTCCTTCAGAATTCCCTGCTTATATATATATTTTTTCCCTTTCCTATATGTAAATTCCCTCCCCTAACATATCCCTCATGATGTTTCCCCTTGAAAACAGCATACTTCACAGCATTTTGCAGGCAGGGCAGCGGTCATTTTGACTTATTTATTCCACCTTGCTCAATAACACCATGTCAACCACTGAGACTAATGAGCAAGGTGATGACCGATCATCATCTACTGAGATTGAGATACAGCAGAGGCCTCGTAGGGGAGGCAAGGGTGGTCACCACAGGAGGGAAGAGCCCACATCATTGACAGAGTTGCAGGCTTGCCCATTGGCAGTGTCTTGTTTTCAGCATATGGCTTGTTTTCAGTTTTGTGAGAGGCTGTCACACATCCAGCATCACAGAGACTTGGCCCGGTTGTTTGTCCTCCATCTCCATGACAGGCAGGTCACCCTTGCAGGGGTGAATTTTGTGTTTTCTCCAGAGGCTATCACAGATGCTACCGGGATACCCAATGTGGGTGAGGTGTGGCCGAAGCGCAAGTGGGTGGACCTGGTATACTATGAGCCATATGTTAGGCCTGCCCATGTGCATCACTTGACAAGGAACTTTCCTATCAAGTTCCTCCGAGCAGAGTATATAGACACCATGAGACTCATTATGCACTACTTCACATGCGAGGGGAGATTCTCACGAGTATTTTCTTGTCATATCCGCATGATGATGCACTTCACCAGAGTGAGGATGATGAACATTTCGGCATTCTTATTTCATGACATTCAGAGGATAGCCACTACCTTTCGGAGACAGACTCCAGTACAGCAGCTCCGGAGCCTATGCCATCATGGTCTTATTCAGTTAATAGTTTCCCATCAGCTGAGCCAGCAGGGCATCCCTTGGGCGGATTTCATCTCCCGAGATGTTTTCACACAGCCACATTCAGGGCCTGAGGCAGTTCATGAGGAGGGAGGGCCATCACATCAGCTCGAGACCAGCATCCCGAGACACATGGCTTCTTCTCCTCGGGTCACATATCAGAGAGGTCACAGGACCTTATTTGCAGCAGCCCGACGAGTACTTTCTCTACAGCTAGTGGAAGAGGTCTCGTCTTCATCATCAGAGCAGCGAGTGTTATCTCCACACCAGGTGGAAGGGGCCTCGCTTTCTTCATCGGCACAGGCAGTACGAGAGGGCAAGCAGCCCATGGTTGAGGATGAGGCAGTTGGCGAGGCACATGATGATTTCACTGGTCGTGATGCTCATTCTCCTTCCTCTTCAGATTTCTATGAGCTCAAGGAAGAGAACCTTGTGTTGCAGCGGAAGCTTGAGATGGCTCAGTGGACTATCACTTATTTAGAGCAGCGGACCAAACAGCTGGAGACCGAGAAGGAGTTGGATGAGTTATGGAGGATGCGATTTGACCGAGTCATCAATCGCAGGAGGCCTGGGGACCCACTGCCCATGGATAGAGAGTTATTGCTCATCCGAGCAAATTGGCGCTTGGAGGGACTGTTAGACAAGGCAAACCGTGACAACAAGCTGCTCCGGAACATGAAGACACACTACTGGGCAAGATTACATGTTTGCAAGGCGAGAATGAAAATTCTCCAAAGAGAGCTGTCAGAGGCCCGAAAGAAGAAGAAAAGGACAAATCCACTCCGCATCTTGGCTGAGGCATCCCTCACTCATCATGGTACTGATCAGCCTTGATCTAGCATCAAAATCTGAAAATTTTGAGAATTTTGGAGCATTTTGCAAATTTTTGGTAAAATTACAGGTTTTGCCCACGGTTTGGTCTCACCCCGGGTGAGACCATTTTGAAGGGCTGCTCAGAATTTTGAAAACTTGGCATTTTTGGAAAGGGCATGCAAAAAGAAAAATTACCAGTACTTGGGGGCAGCCTAATTTTGAGTTTTGAGCCTCCAAAAGCTCAAAATACACCTTAAAAATGACTTTCTGCCCACTTTTTGAGTTGCAGAAAGTGACCTTGGGAGAAATGGTTTTTGAGGGGTCAAATCAACACCAAATCCAGAAATTCCACTTGGGATGGAAAGTAGACAGGCCAAGCTTTACAATGAGCCATCTTGCACCTTATTTGGATCAGTGGAACCCACTCAAAAGTAGCTGCAAAGGGGCGCGACCAGAACTTCCAGGGGCGCGACCAAAACCTCCAGATTTGCCAATTTTTGACTAGTTCGGCCAGAAAAGCACTATTTTCACTTTGGTTGACTATTTGAGCATGTAAATGATGGATTATTGTGTAAATTTCATGGCATTAGATACTTTTACTCTTCTTTACCACTTCTAGAAGCTTCTTTGATGTAAATAGTGAATATTTAATGCATAGATAAGCTTCCTAAGTTTTAGAGGTAAGTTGTTGAGCTGGCCTATTATCTAGTGACTGATTTAGAATTAGTTGCAACAGCTCCTAGGAAGCTGAGCTCGACCCCTAGAGGTGGGGAAAGAGGTTTGACCTTCTATATTATGCCTTCTCTTTCTCATTTTGATGGTTGGACTCTAGAGGGAGAAGTGCTATTGTATTTTTGACTTGTATTTTCTGCAATTTGAGGAAAAGGAAGGCCAGGGTTTTGCAGACTTCATTGTGGATTCTTGTGGATTATTATGTTGATGGTGTGTCTCCTACTGTTATTGTAAGTGTGTTTATGTGTTCCATTTCTTGATCTCTTGCTGCTATTTAAACAAAAGAAGTGATAAAGTTTGAATTCATGCATGCCATGCTCAGCTTTCAATTTTGTTTAAAATTTATGTTTTCCACTGTCTAGAGAGGATTCGAATTCATTGTTTGCCCTCTTTAGCCTCTTTTCTTTCTTCCCTGATCATCTCTTTCAGTTAAAGGCATCAGCATAGACTCCTACCTTGCCCCAAAGACCCACCTGCAAAAACTGAGCTCAATCCCCGCACCCTAAATTGCACTCCCTCCAATTGCCACCAAAAACCCAAAAAATCTTTAAATCAACCCCCCTTATCAATTTACTAGCCTAATATCTTTGATCCTAATTGGTCAGCTTATTATATTATAAGATCTATCAAATCTGACCCGAGAGAGCCTTCTCATACCTCGTAGGGCTAGCTACGAGGTGAAATGGTTTGATGTAGCCTTGAGAGTTTGTCTATCTCAGCCTAGGTGAATTCCAAGCGCTAACACACTCCAAGATCTTTCTCATCCAGATCATAAAACAAATCTCAATCTCCTGTCATGTGAGAAGATGCACCACTATCCAAGAACCATACCGATCCCATCACACTTGATACCAAGCATGCGATCAGCGAAAAATCCAGCTCAAACTGCGAGGCTAAGGCCTCTCCCGCTGCAGATCCAACAGCGTGCTTATTTTTCTTCTTCTACGAACAATCTGTGGCATCTCCATTCTCATCTTTGATGTTTCTGAGTTTATCCTTAATCGCCATTCCACCAGCTCAAAACTCAACCGCTTCTGATCTAAAATTCGTGAGAAAAAAGTATTTCTTGTACAGAGATTGACTGTATGGGCATTCACCAGATATCTCACCTTCCAAAAGAAGGATGAATCCAGAGGCTACCTGGCCCGATTACAGACTCTGCCTGAAGAAATAAAATGTAAACACTTTCTGAATAATAGATCTGATGATCAACTCTGCTCTGATACTGTGGAGAAATTTTGAATAATATGACACTTATTCATAGATATTATCCTGATTATACACTATTGCGGAATACATGCATAATACATAACCTCCTCTACGTTGATCATCAATTTAGCAGCATTAAAAAGAATGAAACATCAATCGCATGCGCACATTAACACAGTATGTAACCGGGGAAAGCATACAGCTGAAAACCCCACACTATCTGTATATTATAATGATAGAGAACATGTAACAATACATAGTACAATACTCCTCTCAAGTATCCAGCACTATCTCCACATGTTACACATAAAACTAGCTCAGATCTGATCAATCACAGCTCAAATCTCCTCCACTGCTTTACATGCCTCCACTGCACAATCCTGCAAGAGAATCACGTGAGCACAAGCTACAATTTCCTTGGTATTGGCCCACACTACACAATCCTCATTGGCATTACTCAATCCATGCATGTGCAAATCTCATGCACAACTGATAGTCACAACTCACCCTTTCACTTACCTCTAACACATGTCTTTGTTGAACTGTCCATGCACTGAGTTAACTGATGCATTCTTTAGTTTCTTTATGAGTTAATAATTAGTGAATTGATTAATATTTAATTCACACAACTCATCACTAGTGTATTCTTTAGTTAGACTAAATACAACTAGTTCAACTAAGTCAAACTGAACACAACTCCATGAACTCCACATCCAACTCCACAGAACTCATGTGCATGAGTTTTAACTGAAGTCCTCCATGCAATAGCTCAACTAACACATAAGAAACCACATGATTCCTTTTTTCAGCTGCATGTGCCACATCCGTAGCTCGAACTGAAGTGCTCCAAGAGAATAAGATAATGTTTAGAGTCCAAATATTACTAAGGGCTAATAATATTTGATTGTTTCTATTTTTAGCCTGGCAGTCTAAAAATAGACTCTGATCACTCCACTGTGAACCAAAAATAGAAGTCCATCTATTTTTTCCCAACATGACCAATCATCCATAAACAGCATCTTGCAACTCATAGACCATGATCCATATGTCTAAAAATAAACTTTGCAACAAAAATAGCCTGTGGGCACACTTAGTGAAGGCGACTCCTTTCCACTAAGCTCCATCATCTTGTTGCATTTTCAACATTGCGTCCATATTTGGATAAGTTTTGTATTATGTTCATTGATGATATACTGGTATATTCTAAAAATGAGGAATTTAGCATCAGTGTTGAGGTTGTTGAGGGAGCATCAGATGTATGCTAAGCTCAGAAAGTGTAATTTCTTTCAGACCGAGTTACACTACTTGGGGCATGTTGTCTCCAAGGAGGGCATTGCAGTATATCCAAAGAAGATAAGGGCCATCATGGAGTGGGTAGCTCCTATGAGTGTGGATGAGGTGAGATCTTTCATGGGGTTGGTAGGCTACTATAGGAGGTTCATCGGGAACTTCTCACATATTGCTTATCCTATCACATCGCTGTAGAGGAAAGGTAAGAAGTTTGAATGGACAGCGGAGTGTGAGGCTAGCTTTGAGTAGTTGTTGACACATGCACCATTGCTACAGAGTGCTGATCCGGACAAGGAATTTGTAGTATGTATAGATGCTTACAAGAGAGGACTTGGTGGAGTCCTTATGCAGGATGGACAGGTGGTATGCTATGAGTCGCAGAAACTAAACGAGCACGAACAGAACTACCCAACGCATTATCTTGAGCTAGCAGCGGTTATACATGCATTGAAGATGCGGAGACACTATATTCTTGGTAGGAGGTTTGTAATGATGAGTGATCATATTGGCTTGAGGTATTTGTTTGATCAGCCAAATCTGAATGCCATGCAGCTAGATGGCTGGCCACGATCAGTGAGTTTGATTTCAAGATCAAGTACATCAAAGGTAAAGAGAACAGGGTGAAAAATGCTCTCATTAGGTGGGTACAGGTAAATCACTTGGCAGCTATGAGCTCCTATGGGAGGGATCTACATGATAGGATCTTGTAGGCAAGTCAGCAGGATTTCAAGTATATGGAGATGGTGCACAGGTTGCAGCAAGGTACTAGTACAGGTATAGGTGGTATTACAAGTCCAGGTACATGTAGTAGTATAGGTACAGGTGGTAGTATATGTCTAGGTACATGTACAGGTAGTAGTACAGGCACGGGTGGTAGTACAGGTATAGGTGCAGGTGCACAGGATATGGATTATTGTCTTACAGCGGATGGATTGGTCAGGTTCTGAGACATGATATATGTACCAGATAACAGTGAGCTTAGGAAAGTGATCTTGAGGGATTGTCATGCAAAACCATATTCGGTTCAACTAGGTTATCAGAAGACAGTGACAACAATGAAGAGATTTTACTTCTGGCTGAATTTAAAGAGGGATGCAGTAGAGTTTGTGGCTATATGCTTTGATTTTCAATGAGTGAAGGCAGAGTGTAAACACCCAAGTGGACTGCTACAAGCGATTGCGATTCCAGAGTGAAAATGAGAGGTCATTTATATGGATTTCATCACAAGGTTGTCGAAGACAGTAAGACAACATGATTCCATCATGGCTATTGTGGACAGGTTGACGAAGGTTGCACACTTCATTCTAGTGAAGTCTACATTCTCAGCTATCGATGTGGCATAGGTATTCATCAGAGATGTGGTCAGAATGCATGGTGTTCCAAAGAAGATTGTGTTAGACAGAGTGCGAAGTTCACTTCCAAGTTTTGGAAGGTGTTATTTGCAGGTTTGGGCACAGATTTGGCCTTCAATACATCTTATCATCTGTAGACAAATGGACAAACAAAGAGCACCAACGGGATATTGGAGGACATGTTGAGGATGTATGTGATGCATCAGCAGCGTAAGTGGGAAGAGTATCTCCCCTTAGTAGAGTTCACATACAACAATGGTTATCAGGAGTCATTGAGGATGAGTCATGTTGAGGCATTGTATGTGCGGAGTTGCAACACTCCTATCAGTGGGAGTGATCCGTTTAACATGGTGTTGATTGGACCAGATATGTTGGAATACATGGAACAGGATAGGCAGAAAATCTATGCAAATAGGAATAGGTTGTTCAAGGAGATTCAGGTCGGGAAACATGTGAACTTGCGCATAAAATTGAATAAGATCTCCTTGCAAATTGGATCATCTGCCAATCTAGCACCACGGTTTTGTGGACCCTCCAGTATCATTGAGAGGATTGGGCCAGTAGCCTATTGACTTGCACTGCCTTCGACAGTGAAAGTGCATGATGTTTTCCATGTATCTTTGATTAAGAAGTATGTTAATGATGTTGATCATGTGATTGACTGGCTTGAATTGCAGGTGGAACCAGATGGAGAATTCCAGCCGAAGCCTCAGTGTATATTGTATAAAAAGATGTTCATGCTCTAGAACTGAGCAATCGAGCAAGTTAAAGTGTGGTGGAAGCACTTTGGGCCCGATGAAGCTACATGGGAGATGGCAGATCAGATGCAGGCTATGTCATGGTATTATGTTGTTATGTTGGTTTCCTTTTTAGCAGGGTGGTCATTGTAAATACTCCATCGAGCTATATTATAAAGCTCCATGGGCAGTATGTTTTCTTTTTAGTAGTTTTGTTGAGGTCTTGGTGTGGTCTAACGCTGAGGATGATGTTCCATAAGGGGGATGGTTCTATAACAACCCTAATGAAAATTCCATGTAATAAAAATTTAATAAAGGAAAAAACAATAACCACGGTTGATGGGACACTTATTCCAAGTTGAATGTTTGGCAAGACATCCTAGTGGGTGTTCATTTGATTGTTTATGGCTAAGGAAACTGGCAAAGGCAATGGCTAAGGCTTTGGAAAGGCAAAATGACCTTTTTGGCACATTTATTTATGAAAATAATGGGGATGAAAGGGAGGTGAAAGGTCACAGGTTGCATGTGAGGAGAAAATTGAAGGAAAATAATGGAAAATGAAGAAAATAGAGGCCTCATTCATAAAAAGTCTTATGAGGATTAGTTGGTAACCTTTTGTCAGTTGAGTTTTGGAGCTCTCTCATTATTCTCTCTCTCTCTCACTCTTGGACGCTTAGAGTTTTCTTGGAACATTTTGGCATTGGAGAAAGAAAGGCAAAGAAGGCAAGAGGAAGCAAAGATCAAGAAGGGAAAGGCAGGATCAAGCAGCTACAACAGGATCCATTGCAGATATCGATTTTCATGTGTATTTTCCTTGCTAGATTTAGAATGTATGGTATTGCATGTGGATCTTTTCTATCATTGCATGGGTTTTTCCAGGTGTAACAGTGTTTTTAGCCTAGCCTTGCCATTTTCAGATAGCCATGGTGTGATGGGGTTCTCATGTTGTGGTTGGGTTGGATTGTTGGACGGATTCGAAGATGAGTAGGGTGGATCTCCGAATGATAGAGCACATGGCCTAGTAGTCCCTGAACCAGACTATGGATCATGGTAAAGCCACTGGCCTAGTGACCCCTAAGCCAAACTGTGGATTATGGTAAAGTGAAGATTGTGTTCCCTCGATGGGCCTAGGAATCCTTGTCGGTGAATGGAAGGATATATAGTAAATCCAAGATGTGCTTTGCTCTCCATTGGGCCTAGTAATCCTAGGTTTTGGATACGTGGTAAAGCCTGGAGAGTGGGTCCCAGTTTAGGGCCTAGTGATCCAGGTTTGGATTGTAGTAAACCTTGAGAGACTAGAAGATAGGAAAATTCCTCATGGTGTAGGTGGAGAAATCTAGTGGCATCCATGCTTGTTTGGCCTAGTGATGAGGTAGAGATCACAGTAAAGCCTTTAATGATGTGTTCATTATGTTGGCCTAGTGATCTAGGATGGATTACAACAAAAATTGGTTGTTATTGGTGAGGGTGAGGTGGTTTAGCCTCGATATGGCCTGGTTAGTTCTTTGGTTTGAGTCCCACATTCATGCTTAGGATATGGCACGAGGGTGAATGGCTAAAGAGATATTTGGCTTAGTCATTCTATGGTCGAGTGGAACGTGGTAGTCCCATCTCCGCTTGGTTTATTGCATTCATTAATGAGAAACTCATTCCCTTGATTTTCATGTGTAGATGTATTGATGTATATGTGGATTTTATGATTGATATGTTTATGATATTTATGTCCCTATTATGTGGGTTATATGTATGTTTATGAGAATATCTATGTATGGCTCTCAGCATGTTTTTACTTGTAAATGAATGGATAATGTATCTATGGCCTAATAGATGATAATGCAACAAATTACATATGGTAACAATGGTTCATGGCAATTCTTAGATAAGTATGAGATCCCTACACTTAATTCTATTGTTTACACCTGTAGGTTACAAGTTGATGATATGTTTGATGAAATTTCTATCATGGCTAGTAGGGGTCTGGTTAAGGTCTTGTTCAGTTTATTTCTTTGGCACATTGTTTTCCTATTCATTTACTATTCTTAAGCTATCGCCCTATTATGGGCATTGGCTTAGGCTCTGGGCATGAAAAAGTGTCTTAAATCCCAGGGTCGTTCACACAGAACTAACAAATTTAGTCTCTAGTCGCTGGTAGGAAAGCCTGTGAGAGATACTTTGGGTTTCTGGACTCTCTCTTGCCTATAGCATGAGAGTGACTGGGGCCTAAGATGTCCAGAACATCAATGGGACCGAGGGACAGGATGTCTGAGTGACTGACATGTCTCCTGAGGGTTCTGTTGTTGATGTGGATAGGTTGGTTGATGTGTTCCATTGATTCCACTTCCTTAAGGTCACATAGGAGGTTGAATCCAATCATAGTAGCCTCTCATCGCATGTTTACCAGATTGGTATGGTTACTTGGGTAGATGTCAGAGGAGGGTGTTACAACAACCTTTCGGACTAGGTATGAGCATTATAAGTTTATTATAGTTCCATTCGGTTTGACTAATGCTCCGGCTAATTTTATGTGCTTGATGAATAGTCTGTTAATTCCATACTTGGAAAAGATTGTTATTGTGTTCATTGATGACATATTGGTATATTGTTAAAATGAGGAAGAGCATGCCAACCATTTAGTAGCAGTGTTGAGATTGTTGAGAGAGAATTAGTTGTATGTTAAGCTCAACAAGTGCAGTTTCTTCCAGACTGAGGTACATTACTTGGGACATGTTGTCTCCAAGGAGGAATGGCAGTAAATCCAAAAAAGATAAGGGCCATCATGGAGTGGGTAACTTCTAGGAATGTAGATGAGGTGAGGTCCTCCATGGGATTGGCAGGTTATTACAGAAGGTTCATCAGGAAATTCTCACAGATTTCTTATCCTATCACATCATTGCAGAGAAAAGGTAAGAAGCTTGAATGAAGAGAGGAGTGTGAGGTTAGTTTTGAGAAGCTTAAGAAGTTGTTGACACATGCACCAGTGTTAAAGATTGCAGATTCGGACAAAGAGTTTGTAGTATGCACAGATACTTGCAAGAAGGGACTTGGTGGAGTCCTTATGCAGGATGGATAGGTGGTATGCTATGAATCCTGAAAACTAAATGAGCACAAGAAGAACTACCCGACACATGATCTTGAGTTGGCAACAATCATACATGCCTTAAATATGTGGAGGCATTGTCTTCTGGGTAGGAGGTTTATATTAATGAGTGATCACAGTGGTTTGTGGTATCTATTTGACCAATCAAACCTCAATGGTAGGCAGGCTTAGTGGTTGGCTACAATCAGTGAGTTCGACTTTGAGATCAAGTACATCAAAGGTAAAGAGAATAGGGTGGCAGATGCTCTTAGCAAGCATATACAGGTAAATCACTTAGCAACTATGAGCTTCTATGGGATAGACTTATATGATAGGATCTTGCAGGCATGTCAATAGAATGTCAGGTATATGGAGATTATGCACATGTTGCAACAGAGCATAGGTATAGGTACAAGTGGTAGTATAGGTACAGATACAAGTATTATCATAGGTACAAGTACAAGTAGTGGTGCAGGTGCAGGTGCACCAGATGTCGACTATTGCCTTATAGCAAATGGATTTGTTAGATTTAGAGATAGGATATATGTGCCAGATAATAGTGAGCTTAAGAAGATGATCTTGAGGGAGTTTCATGCGAAACCATATTAAGGTCACCCAGGTTATCGAAAGACATTGACTGCAATAGAGAAATTTTATTATTGGCCGAATCTGAAGAAGGATGTAGCAAAGTTTATGGCTAGGTGTTTCAATTGTCAGCATGTGAAGGCAGAGTGTAAGCATCCAGGTGGACTGCTACAGGAGGTCATTTCCATGGACTTTATCATAGGTTTGTCGAGGACAATGAGACAGAATGATTCCATCATGGTTGTTGTGGATAGGTTGACAAAGGTTGCACATTTCATTCCAGTGAAGTCTACATTCTCAGCTAGCGATGTAGCACATGTATTCATTAGAGATGTGGTCAAATTGCATGGTGTTCCAAAGAATATTGTGTCATACAAGGATGCAAAGTTCACTTTCAAGTTTTGGAAGGAGTTGTTTCCAGGTTTGGGCACAGCGTTGACCTTATGTACAAATTATAATCTGCAAATAGATGGACAGATAGAGAGGGTGAATAGGATATTGGAGGACAAGTTGAGGATGTATGTGATGCATTAGCAACAAAAGTGGGAAGAGTATCTTCCGCTGGTAGAGTTTGCTTACAAAAAAGGGTATCATGAATATTTGAAGATGAGTCCGTTTGAGGCATTGTATGGGTAGAGTTGCAATACTTCGATCAATTGGAGTGATCCAGTTAACAAGCTATTGATTGTACTGGACATGTTGGTAGACATGGAACAAGAAATGCAGGTATCTAAAGGAAGCACAGGATAGGCAGAAGAGCTATGCAGATCAGAACATGTTGTTCAAGGAGTTCTAGGTTGGCGAAGAGGTGTATTTTCCCATCAAACCAAAGAAGAGCTCCTTACAAATTGGATCACGTGCCAAGATGGCACCGCGGTTTTTTGGACCCTTTAGTATTTTTGTGAGGATTGGGCTAGTAGCCTATCGACTTGCACTTCCTATGACAGTGAAAGTCCATGATGTTTTCCACATGTCATTTCTTAAGAAGTATGTTAAAAATGTTGATCACGTGATCAACTGTTATGTATTGCAGGTGGAACCAAATGGTGAATTCCAGCCGAAGCCTCAGTGTATATTGTAGAAAAAGGTGCTCATGCTCTGGAACCAAGAAATCGAGCAGGTTAAGGTGCAATGGAAGCACTTTGGGCCCGATGAAGCTACATGGGAGATGGCAGATAAAGTGTGGGCTATGTATCCCTCCTTGTTTGTCGGCTGAGGCAAAGTAGTTCTGGTATGGTGTTTTGGTATATGTCTTAGTATATGTTTTCGTACATGTTTTGGTGATGTTTGGTATATGTACATATGCATATGGATGTAAATACCTCCATTAGCTATGTTATAAAGATCCAATAAGCGGTATGGATGTCATGTCATTAAGATATGTTTATTATGTTTGCATGTTGGTTTGCTTCTCAGCAGGTTGATCATTGTAAATACTGCATCTAGCTAAGTTATAAAGCTCCATCGATAGTATATTTTTCTTACAATAGTTTTGTGGTTATAGGTGTTGTTGAACACTGAGGACAATGTTCCCCCAAGGGGGAGGGTTTTGTAACATCCCTCATGAAATTTCGATGTAATAAAGTTAATAAAGGAAAAATAATAAACACAATTGATGGGACACTTAGTCCAAGTTGAAGGTTGGGAAAGACATCCTAGTGTGGGTTTTAATTTGATTATTAATGGCTAAGGAAATTGGCAAAGGCAATGGCTAAGGAAATTGGCAAAGGAAATGGCTAAGGATTTGGAAAGGCAAATAGCATTTTTGGCACATTTATTTATTAAAATAATGGAAATTAGGAGAAAAGGGAGGTGAAAGGTCACAAGTTGCATGTGAGGAGGAAAATGAAGATAAATAATGGAAAATGAAGAAAATAGAGGCCTCATGCATAAAAATGCTTATGAGGGTCAGTACAGAGACTTTTGTCAGTTCAGTTTTGGAGCTCTCTCTCTATTCTCTCTATCTCTCATACTCTTGGATACTTAGAGTTTTCTTGGGGCACTCTTGGAGAGTGTGGAATAATTGGAGTTTTGGAGCAAGAAGGCAAAGGAAGATAAGGAAAGCACAAGAGGACATCAGGATCAGCAGCTACAGCGGATTTGGCTTGCAGGTACCAAGTTTCATGTATGTTTTACTCACTAATTTTGGCATGCATGGCATATGCATGTGGATTATTGGTCATGATCTGTCACTGGCATGGAGAATTGCCTCGATTGATAGTGGATTGCCTAGCCTTTCCATTTCTTGGATAGCCATGGAGATTGTGGGTTTATTTCCTTGTTTTGTTTTGGTTGGTTCTCATCTTTCCTTTAGCTTGGGTTGAGTTATTCGTTCCTGGAAGCTTTGATTGGAAAAACGCTCTGGAAGCCCTGTAACAGCTTGGATTGAGTTACTAGTGATGGAAGCCTTAGTTGGAAAAATGATTTGGAATCCCTTGGTGGGTTGAGTTACTAGTCCTGGAAGCCTTGGTTGGACAAATGCTCTGGAAGCCCGGCAACAGCTGTGAGTTGAGTTACTAGTCCTAGAAGCCTCGGTTGGAACAAATGCTCTGGAGCCTTGGAAGGCTTGGGTAAAGACCAATCTGATGATGGTTTTGTGATTTACGACCATGAGGTGAAATCATTGTTTGACGGGTTGAGGCAGTTGGCTTCTGGAAGCCTTGGGTGGTTTTGGATTGATGTGTTCTACAAGATCCCACATTCAGCTTGGAATATGGCACCGGGGTGAATGGCTAAAGAGAGATATGGCTCAGCCATTCTACAGTTGGGTGGAACATGGAAGTCCCATCCCAAGTTTGGATTTTGCATCATTAATAATATGAGGTTACTTCTCTTTGTATTTGTATGAGTATTATACTAGTTTATATGTGGATTATATGGTTGTTATTTCCTTGGTATTTTTGTTGCTATTATGCTGGTTATGTATATGTTTTATTACAGTAGCTATGTATGCCTCTCATCATGTTTTTAGTTTTAAATGGATGAAAAATGTATCGATGACCTAATGGATGAAATGACAGCTAATGTGTTGAGGCATCAATGCTTCTTAGCAATTCCCAACTAAATATGAGACCCCTATGCTTAGATATGTTATTTACACCTATAGATTACATATTCATGATATGTTTGACGAAATGCCTGTCATGGCTAGTAGGGGTCCAGACAAGGGCTTGTTCAAGTATTTGCTTCTGCCTCATTGTCTCCTTGATCTTTATGTTCTTAAGGTGTCATTCAGTTCTAGGCAGTGACTTGTGCTCTAGGACTGAAAAAGTGGCTCAAATCCTGGGGATGTTGGCACAACACTTAGCAAAATAGTCCCTGGACATTGGCATGCCTTGTCATGAGAGTGTCTAGAGCCTCCCGGACACTGGCAGGCCTATAGCATGGGAGCGTCCAGGGATCAAGTGGTCTAAAATCTCAATGGGACCCAGGGACTTGTTACCATAAATGTTGGGATGGTTCTTAGGGGTCCTATAGATGATCTTTAAAGTCTGTATGGTGTGTTTCTTTCGGTTCCACTTCCTTAACGTGACTTAGGAGGTCGAATCATATCATAGTAACTTCTCGTCAAATGTTTACCCCAGTTGGTTGGTTACTTGGGTAGATGTGAGAGGAGGGTGTTATAATATGTTCCTTATGGGTTGATAGAATTATGTATGATGGATCCATAGGCACTTCCCCTTACTTCCTAGTATATGAGAAAGAAGCAGTTTTACCACCAAATATTGTCTTTCCCTCAGTAGCTCTAGTACAATCTATTCAAGAACAACCCTCCTCTTGCCTGCAACAATGCATAAAACAAATGTTTAAGCTACAATAAATGAGAGAAAATTTCAAACAAACCTATCAAAATCAATTAAAAAATCATCAAACAAGGTTTTATAATAGTTCAGTAGGTGATAAAGATTTAAACATTGGTGGCTTGGTTTTGAAATGGGACAAGGCACATGAATATAAGGGCAAACACACCAATTTCAGACGCTTTGGCTTGGTCCATTTAAAATCTCCAAGAAAAACGGTCCATCCACATTTGTATTGAAAACTCTTTAAGGGGTTGAAGAAAATCTTCCGGTGAATGGACAGATTTTGAAAAAACTTTTTTCATGAAAAAAACAATCTTTTGTAAATGTGTAAATAATCATTTGTAAATATATATTTCAGGTTGTTTCTTTGTTCACAATAATTCGCATGATGTTGCATTTCTTATATCATGTTTATATATCTTTTATAATAGAGAATTATTAATTATAAGAATACTCAGAAGTTTGAACTTGTACATTTTTCCCCAAGGAAAAATCGTAATTTCCATTAATAAATAGTGAAAACTACATGTTGTAGATGTTGTAAAGCATATCCAAAAAGTTGATTATTGATAACTCAACAATCATCTAGAAGATAAGTGTATATATAGTCCCTATCCATAATCACATAATGTAATAGCCAATCTAATATCTAAACATATACAATAAAAACCTCCAAAATAAGAGTCTAGTAAAAAAATCCTCCTAACAAAAATCCATTAGTTATATATGTATGGTGTATCCATTATCCCATAAATGGAAACGGTGTACATGTTTTCCCTTGAACTTTAGTTTTCACGACTGCTGCATCCGTTGTGGACTATTTCGTTGGATGTTAGACAAACCCTTGTTGTTGTTCGCGTGTGTTTCTTCCTAGTTTGGGACTATCCCCTCTCATAAAAAGGCTCACTTTACTTCCCCCTTTTGAAAGTAAGAGAACCCAGACACAAAGTTACATTAAGCACTCACCAAGCACACTCACCTCACTTTCTTGAAGTTACAAGAATAACACTCTCATGTGTTGAACAACAAGTGCTAAGGCAAATCTCTAAGATAATGGAAATTGGGCCATCGTACGAATGGGACTCCTACACCAAATGGTGTGAGGTTTAGTTGGGACTTCATACCGGGGAGATCCCCTCAATGTTGGCGGGTCTAGAACCGTCAACATTTATGGTGCTAAAAGGAGGTTCGCCAGTTGTTTATGGTTGAATTTCCTCTCAACCCCACGTATCCATCATCTGGTCAAGACAATAACACAAACTCCATCTCTCCCACGCACAACTTTGAAGTTGGTTACTCCTCACCTCCCAAACCTGAAAAAGAAATTTCATATCATCGCTTTCGCTCTGTTTGTCCCATCACCCGTTAGTTTTTTAAAGTTGTTGGACTTATCCCAGGAGTACACAATATTCCCTCTTCGCAGAGGAAGCAAAATACTACACCCACATGAGTGGTGGTCTCGTCTGTTGAGGAAGTAATCCTCGCCACTCTTGAAGAGCTGGAAGAAGTTGTTGAGAACGAATAGGAACCCCATGTTTTCTTATAAGGAGAAGATGTTAACAACACACTCTTGGGCTCAGGTTCCAATGGAGGCAGAGGCGGAGATGAACTAACAGATTCGTAGGTTGAACCATCTGATTCAAAAGAAGAGGAGGAGTACAAAGAAGAAGACAATATGGCTGAAAAAAATCTAGAATGGATGACACAGGGCACATTGGCTCTCCACTATGCCTTGCACAAGATTCCAAGGCACGTAGGGAAGTTGTTAACGAAATATGAACCTGACAAAGCAGTGAAGGAAGAAGACCATCTAGACACGTTCTACCTACATCTACAGACACTTGAGGTACATTATGATGATGTTGCATGTAGATTGTTTCCATGTGCCTTGGATGGCAGAGCAATTGTATGGTACCACAACCTTCCTATCAACTCCATTCAGAACTGGGGGATGGGCAAGAGAATTTTCCTTGAGAAATTTGTTGATGACAAAACCCCTGCCATGTTGTTGAAATAATTGGGTAGTCTTAAGATGCATCCTAAAGAGAAATTGAAAGACTTTAACCAAATTTTTAACCGTATCCTGAACAAGTTCATAGCAGACACTAAACCTCATGACTCCATCATAGTCAACTACTACAAGTTTGCACGGCTTACCAAAATTATGCAGTTTGTCAAGCGAGCTGCGAAACGAACACTTTTCGAAAATTTCTAAGAAGAAATTAATGTGGAGAAAGACATACGCGCAATTGGAGTCATTATAGATGATGAACCAACTCAGGACTCCAAAGACACAGGTAGGAGGTCTCAGATTGATGTGAGTAAGGTGAAGGAAAAGGAAACAAGTGAAATTGAGACCCTTACTCGTCTCCTGAAGTCCTTGACAAATGAAGTAGAAGAACTAAAGAAACGGGCAACTGAGACAGTAGTGAGCAACAGACATTCGAGTTTTGTGCTCAAGAAGAATGTGACATCAGGTAGCAGCAGTAGTCACCCGGCTAAATCTGCTCAAATTTTAAATGTTGTGTTCCAAACGAACCTGATTTCAAAGGATAAATTATGTGAGTTCCACCAAGCACGACATTTATAGAAGACCTGTGCAGAATGGAACCGAGTTATGGGCTCCGTGGCTTCAAGGTTAAATGATCATTTTAACGCCAGTGATCGTGTTCAGCCGAAAGATGAAGATGATGAAGAAGATGTTTCATTTGATGAAGCTCCAAGTTCTAGGCACGTGGTTAACATGTATCAATGTCTGAACGCTTCCCAGAAGAAAACAACCATCGAGAAGGAGCCCCCAAAACAGAACGGTCGATACAACTTGAGAAATTAAGGGGATCCTACTATGATTGAGATACTTAAAGAGAAGTTCAAGCAAATGATCAGAAAAGTTGATCCACCAGCATCCTCAACACTGAAAACACAAAACAAGTCCAGGAAGACAGCTCCAACTAAAGATACGTCCATGAGCAGCTCACTTTAAAACACTCCACTGGACAATACAAACATAAAGTCTTCCCCCAGGCAACTCGATGAGTCTTCCTACTTTGGATTACAATATTGTTGAAGACATCAGAAAGACCCATGCGAACATCGCTCTGTACGAACTTACCAAACTCACGAGTCAATGGGATATTATTTTCGCGCACAGGGGCAAACCTCCACAAACAATGTTGTCTCTTCCAGCAAGGGATCAAGCAAGTCTCCTAGATCACTCGCATCTATACTCAACGCACTTCACATGGAAGAAGCGAACTCGCTTTTCCCACCATTTTTTTTATCATTTGAATTTTTCAAATTCAATGTCCACAACTATTTGGTTGACTCTGGCGCATCAGTCAATGTCATGCCACTCTCCATTTCTAAACAAATCAATGCACAATGGAGAAGTACAACCGCACACATCATCCTACTCAACCGAACATGTGTACCAACCATTGGTGAATTCCAGTATGTGATCATCTGGTTATCGATCGACGCATTAGTGCATCAACATTGTGATCGTGGGCATCCTAGAAGCATATGGCTTACTGCTCAGCAGAGACCGGTCCAACAAGTTGCAAGGATTTTTTGCTATAGACTGGTCACACTTATGGCTTTCGTACCAGGGAAGAAACAACTAGATTAGAGAGTTGTCGAAGAGATACATGAAACACAATGTTAATCCCTTGAATGGTAAAATGTTATGCAACCAGCTCACAAAATAGAAGAAAAGATAGATCAACCACTTCAAAATCAGCCTCTTCGAGGGGGAAACCTCCTTTACATTACACAAATGAAAAATTCTTGGATGATACAAATGAAAAGACCTCCTTTCTATATATAGGAGTCTAAGGGGTCCCAATACAATTAGAGCCTACATAGCAATAATATTGTAGGGGCACAACAATAACAATAGTGGGCTTCTATGGGGCACAACAATAACAACATGGGGACTATATGGGCACAATAATACAATAAGGGGGTTGCACTAATAACAATAAGGGGTTAAAATAGTAGTATAGGGACCTAACATGCCCCTCTCCTTCAAAAGTGTTGTCCTTAATGCTTAAGTAGTTCTAGATGCTTCTATATAAAATTCTCATCCTCCCATGTGGAATCTTCAGTGGGTAAGTTCTTTCACTTGATGAGATACTCTGAAATTGATCGATTTCGTAGCTGTCGATTTCTTGTTTCTGTGACTGCTTCAGGTTCCAATATGATTTTTCCTTCCTTGTTAAGTTCTGGCAATATTATTTGAACTAGGATCTTCTGCAACTTTTGAATGAGTGGCCACACTTCTTCATCATTCTTCCATTCATCCCTTGATTCGTTGCTTCTGGAGTCCAAGAAAATGCATCTTTCTTTAGTAATGTTGTTAGAGGTGTTGTTATTCTCCCATAATTCTTAACAGATTTGTGATAATACCCTATCAACCCGAGAAATCCTTGTAGATGCTTTATGGATGTGGGAATTTTCCATTTCTTAATGGCTTTAATTTTTCTAGGGTCTACCTTAACACCTTCATGAGATACAATATGACCCAAATATTCCACCTCTTGTACTACAACGAAATATTTGGAGCTTTTTGCATATAACTATTTCTCCTCCAATAGTTTGAGCACCCTGTCAACAAGACTTGTTGTAGATTAGTATCTCATGAAAAAATACTAACACAAATTTTCTAAGGGTTGGAAAATGGAATTCATCAAACCTTGAAATGTAGAAGGTGCATTGGGAAGGCCAAAAGGCATGACCAAAAATTCATAATAACCCTCATGAGTTCTAAATGTTGTTTTTGGAATGTCTTTAGTTTTCATTCTAATTTAATGATATCCTAAACGAAGATCCAACTATATCGAGTTGTGAAAGCTGGCCAACTTTCGTAAAACTTTTGTTCGGAAATTGCTTTCTGGAAACGCAGCTGGGGTGTTATCTTGCACAACTGAGCCCCACCCCACCAGATACACAGTTGGGTCTCCTTCCTTGCCCAACTGGTGAAAATGAAACTTGTACAGTACTTTGTAATAGTAGTAGCAGTAGTGTTAGCAGTACTAGCACGGCAAGCGGTCCTTGTACATATGACTTGTGGACCTTGTATTTTGATGGATCCAAAACACAGGATGGCTCTAGAGCCGGGTGTGTTTTGATCAACCCAAGGAAAAGAAAACATTTAGTCTCAATCCACTTGGAGTTCGAGTGCACAAACAACATTGTTGAATATGAAGCACTCGTCTTGGGTTTGCACAAAGCCCTCAGCCTCAACATTGTTATGCTAAAAGTGGTAGGTGATTCAGAGATTGTGGTACGACAGGTACGTAACTATGTCTCACCTTCTCTTAAGAGTTACCAGCAAGAGGTATGGCGGCTTATTTCTAATTTCCAAGCTTTTAATATCATATATGTACCAAAAATGCACAATGCAACTGCATATGCTCTAGTAAATGTAGCTACTAGGATGACACCGCTTAGGGATATATTTATCATTGAAATTTTGTATAAGCCATCTGTCCCTAACAACATCACTAATTTGTGTGTTTTTGTTTATGATGAATAGATACTGCATTTCACGGCCAACGATAACGTCTTCAAAGGCGCAGCAATAGATGAAGATGTGCATGAGTAGTCTCTGTAAGACACAACTGATGACAACAAAGGCAACCTCATCCCCAAGGGTGTGGTTTCACTTGATAAACTTTATGACTTGCATAACCTCTTTAAAGGCTTGGGAACACCAAGACCAATAGTTCTACAGTTATGCACGAACAAATTAACCTGGGAACAAAAAGATATTTTAAGTTCATAAATCTCGATACGTGTTGCACACCAGAGGAGCGGAAAGCCTTTGTCTACTTGTTCAGACAGTATCATGATTTATTCGCGTGGACATACAATGACTTGAAAACATATGACATGCGAATAATCCAACAAATCATTTTGAACAAAGAAGGGGTCAAGTCATTTCAGTAGAAGCTCAGAAATGTCCATCTGTCACTTGAACCCCTCATACAAAAAGAATTAACTAAGTTGTTGGATGCTCGAATGATATACAAGGTTCGTCATTCTACTCGGGTTTCAAAATTAGTTCTTGTAAGGAATAAGTCCGGGGATATCCGCTTGTGCGTAGATTTCCAAACCCTGAATCAGGCCTCGGACAAAGACAACTACCCTGTGATGTCTATGGAGCACATCTTGCAAACAGTATCTGGAGCTGAAATGTTCTCTCTCCTTGATGAATTTTTCGAATATAACCAGGTTCTGGTAGTAGAACCTGATAGACTTAAGACTACATTTTTGTACCAAGTGGGGTACATCCGCTTACCAAAGAATGCCATTTGGGCTGGTAAACGTAGGCGCAACTTTTCAATGTGCTATGGACATCACATTCTATGGGCTCATCAGACAGAGCGTGGTGGTCTACCTTAATGACGTGACATTATTTTCCAAAAAGCGGTGTGACCACCTGCGCCATCTCAAGAAGATCTTAGAGCGATGTCGAAAGTACAAGGTATCCTTGAATCCCAAAAAAAACGTATTTGCAGTGTCTCAGGGGAACCTCCTTGGGCATATCATCACCAATAGTGGGATCAAGGTTGATCCGGACTGAGTTCGGACCATCACATAGATTCTTCACCCAGTCAACAAGAAAGTTATGCATTCCTTCTTAGGGAAGATCAACTTCCTCTCAAAGTTCATCTCAGATTATGCGCATATTTTCAAACCTATCCAAGGCATGATCAAGAAGGACGCAGTCTACAGCTGGGGGAAGAAGGAAAAGGATGCATTTTCCCATATCAAGCAGGCGATAACAGATGTGCTTGCACTATACAACCCAAATTTTAGCAAATATTTCTCTCTTTATACATTCACTTCCGACAATTCACTCATTGTAGTGCTCACACAGAAGGATGAGTTGAGAAATGAACATCCCATATCCTTCATGAGGGCGAGCATGCAAGGACCCGAGATCAACTATCCCGCCATGTATAAACAAGCATATGATGTATACAAGGCGGTGAAACATTTCAAAGCCTACGTGCTGAAAAATCATTGCATAGTCTTTGTGCCATACCCAACAGTCAAAGCGATGCTCGTTTAATAAGAATTGGGTGAAATACGTGCAAACTGGATGACAGGACTGTAAGAATATGATCTTGAGATCAAGTCAGTTCACACTAACAAGGGTCATGGTCTTTGCAAACTTACAGTAGAAGCAGTTCATGTGCAAGAGGAAGAAGAAGAGCTCACCGTCGATTGGGAGCAAGAAATCAACGTGTACAATATAGAGCTAGCACCACCCACTTTGCACGACAACTCTTGGTATGAAGAAGTGCACCAGTACCTTGAGCACAGCACCATGCCCTCTCACTTTTCCATGCGATAGAAGAGGGCACTTGGCCATTAGCCTTATCTTACCAGTTGGTGCACGGAGTGCTTTACAGAAAGCACAACAATGGAATTTTGCTCAGATGCCTGGAGGCACAAGATTAAGAGAGAGTGTTATGTGACATGCATGATGGACCAACCGGAGGTCACTTTGCGGGTAACACAATGGCACATAAAGTCATGAGAGACGGTTTTTACTAGCCCGCATCGTTTAAGGATGCAACACTGTGGTGAAGTAAAATTATAAGTGCTGACACGAACAAATTCCTCTAGCCCGATAATGGGTCTAGCCACAATAGATACATTCTATGGAAGATTTCCTTAAGTTAGAATCAATCAAGAGGGCCTACCTCTTGGTTTCTTATCCTGCTTGATGATGTCCTCCCTTGCTCGCTCCAGAAATCTCTCGCTTCCTTCTTCAAGTTCCTGAAACAAGTGAATAACAACAGCACGCAAACATAATAATAGACAAATTGCAATTCAACCTACCTAATGAGTCAAGATGCATTAAGACATGGATATGTAATATTACAAAAACATGTATGAAATCAATCGATAGTTGCATATATTAATATCAAGGAGAGATTACAACCATTTGTCTTGACGCTGCAGTCTTCCTCTGACAAGACCAGGTTCCCACACACTTCTGCTAGCATTCCACGATGGCCTCAAACAACAATAGTTTAAAGGCTCTCCCCTTTAGGCTTCACTCTAAACCAAAACACACTTCTCCCTCAACACAACTAGATAGCTACAACTAGTAATAGCTTGCTTGTCTACTCCAAAATAGTATCAACACTTTGCAACTATAACACTCAGACTCAGCCAAAAACTATCAATTGTGACTAGTTTATGCTTGGGAAGAAGGGAGGTTTATATAGGAAATATGGATGGGAGATGGATCCTCTTCTCATGGGGGAAGGACTTATCCCTTGAGGTAGTTCCATCATTATAGGGGAAAGGAGCCCAAACTGTCATCCTCGACCCCATCTGGCCAAACCATTTACCAAACTTCCGTTACGGAGCCTCTAGAGCTGGAAGCTTCAGTTCTAATTTTAAAAAATTTCCATAACAGGACCAGTGCGACTAAAACACAGCTCAGTTGCTCTGGTCGGAGCGAGGAGTAGTGCTAATCTCTTCACATCAGCACGAGGGAGACAAAGGCCATTAGCGTTGGTCTTGTAAACTGGGCAAAACAAAATTTTCAGGGGAAATGGTGCAAAAGGGAATTTATCTACTCATGAAGAGGGACATAATGGGATTTTCTTCACGAAGGAAAAGCATGCGGGGTTCACTGTATAGGTCCCCTAGGATCAAGGAATGGGGAGTACAGGGACAGTGACAAAATGTTGTGTAACACACACTTATGCCTGCAAGTGCCCAGTCTATCAGCGATGCACTGGGAGAACTCAAAGGTCAGCAACCCCACTGCAGCCTGTTGCAGAGGAAAAACCAGCCGGAGGTCACTTCACGAGTAACACAACTATGCATAAAGTCATGAGAGCCAGCTTTTACTGGCCCACGTTTTTTAAAGATGCACACGCTTATGCTCGCAAGTGTGCGGTCTGTCAATAATGCATCGAGAGAACTCGAAGGTCAGAAACTTCGCTGCAGCCTATTGCAGTGGATGAACCATTCCAAAAGTGGGGCTTAGACATCATCAGGGAAATCTTCTCGCATTCATCAAAGCAGCATCGCTACATTATGACTGCTACATATTACTTCACGCAGTGGACAGAAGCAGTTCTGCTCAAACAAGTGAACAACCAGGAAGTCATCAACTTCCTTCAGCAGAACATCATCTCAAGGTTTGGCATTCCTGTATCATTTGTTTTTAATAATGCAACTTACTTCTATTTATTGAAATTGTATAATTTTGCATTGCAATATGGTATTGTGCTTAAACATTTAGCTAACTACTACCCGTAGGGAAATGGTCTTGCCGAATCAACAAACAAGAATCTTATTCGCATCATAAAAAATACCATTTACTCTAAGCAACGAAACTGGAATTCCATGTTGGGTGTGGAGCCTGATTGTCTTCTGTATTCAAAGGTTTCAACCGGATGTATACCCCAGGAAGACTATACACCCCTCCACGCAAGGTGGGGTGCAGGGGTACTTGTCACACCCCCCCCTCGCGGGGGTCCGGGGGGGCTAATCCCCCTCGACTAGGGGGTCCGGGGGCCAGCGGTCCCCCAGCGGGGGTTCGAGGGCAGCGCCCCTGAAGCTAAAAATAGATGTAAAATTACCTTGTAAAAGTCTAGTAATTTCTAGTCAATCTGGGTTGTTCATTAGGCGGATGATCTGACAGTAGAAGTTATGTTTAATTTAGGGTTTTTCGCCCTAGAAGGCAACCCCTCACTATATATGAGGGAATTGTATTGCGTCTATGTATATCTATATTCTGAGTGAGGAAGAGAGAGGAGATTGAGAGCAAAGAGGGTGTTACCACGGATCTGCTATAGGTTGTATCTTTTCAGTTTGCTGGATAATATAAAAGGAAGGACTGGTTGTTACTTCGTGGACGTAGCCGAAATTGGGTGAACCACGTATATCTGTGTCTCTCTTGTTTTATGCGTTTTCTGTGTTTATATTTCTACAATATTTTATGTGTTCCATTGCTCTGTAATATATAATTTTTTAACAACTGGTATCAGAGCCGAAGGTCTATTTGGCTGATAAACTCGCAGGAGAGAAGGGTTCCTGGTTTGAGTGGGAGCAATGGCAAAAGATGGTAGTTTTAGGGTCGAAAAATTCAACGGACAAAGAAGCCGACGAGTATGACAAACACAGAATGGGATATTCTTGACAGAAAGTCACTTGGAACAATACAGCTGTGCCTAGCGGCGTCGATAGTGTTTAATATTTCAAAGGAAACAACAACACAGGGTTTAATGTTGACATTGGCCAAACTGTATGAAAAACCCTCGGCCTCAAATAAGGTATTTCTTATGAAGCGTTTATTTAATATGAAGATGTCAGAAGGTGGATCTGTTGCAGATCATTTAAATGATTTTAATATAGTTACAAATCAGTTAAGTTCTGTAGGGGTAAATTTTGATGATGAAGTAAGGGCTTTTTTATTTCTGTGCTCATTGCCAGAAAGTTGGAATGTTTTAGTTATGGCCGTTAGTAACTCTGTCTTTGGATCTAGTACTTTAAAGTTTGATGATGTTGTTGGTTCAATCCTTAACGAGGAAATGCGATGGAAAAGCTCCAATGAGACATCAAGTAATGCTTTTACTGCAGAGACTAGGGGAATAAAAATGGAAAGAGGAAAGATCTCAGGATATCGCAGTAAGTCAAGAAAAGGCAGATCCAAGTCTAGATCGGGGATAGTGTGCTGGAAATGCGAGAAGAAAGGACACCTGAAGAAAGACTGCAAGTCTCGGAAGGGAAAAGAAGGAGATGCGCAGCAAGAAACTAATCATGAAGCAAATGTAACAGGTGATGTGTTGCAAGATGCTTTGATTCTTTCATTAGAAAATATTATTGATGCCTGGGTGATAGATTCAGGGGCCTCATTCCATGCCACACCTGACAAGAAACATTTTCATGATTATGTTCAAGGAGATTTTGGACAAGTTTTATTGGGTAATGATAAACCCTGTAAAATCGTTGGAATGGGTACAATTTTCATAAAACAACAAAATGGAAATCAGTGGCTATTGAAGAAGGTAAGGCATGTTCCAGATCTGAAGAAAAATATGATTTCAACAGGGCAGTTGGGAGGTGAAGGTTGCGTAAATACTTTCACAGATAAAACCTGGAAGGTCACGAAAGGATCCCTGGTAATAGCAAAAGGTGAAAAGGTTGGTACATTGCATTTATGCAATGGTATTTCTAATTTTGTTAATGCTTTAACCTCTACAGGAGAAGATATGACATTGTGGCATCATAAGCTCAGGCACATGAGTGAGAAGGGGATGGAGATTCTTCACTCAAGAAATTTGTTACCAGGTTTGAAGAATGTTGATTTAAAATTCTGTGAGAGTTGTGTTCATGGAAAATAGAAGAGAGTCAAATTCCTTAGAGTTGGGAAAGAAAAGAAGAGCAAAAAATTAGAGCTTGTGCATACAGATGTATGGGGACCTACTCAGGTATCATCTCTTGGTGGCTCTCGTTATTATGTTACTTTTATTGATGATGCAACCAAAAAAACCTGGATTTATTGTATTCGAAATAAATATGATGTATTTTATACTTTCAAGAAATGGAAAGCTTTGGTTGAAAAGGAGACAGGGAAAAGGTTGAAGTGTCTCAGATCAGATAATGGAGGTGAATATTGCAGCAAAGAGTTTGATAGGTACTATTCAAAGAATGGAATTCGCAGAGAGAAGATAGTTCCAGGAACACCACAACAAAATGGTGTGTCAGAAAGGATGAATAGGACAATCATGGAGCATGCAAGGTGCATGAGATTGCATGCAGGATTGCCTTTACAATTTTGGGTAGATGTTGTAGATACTATTGTTTATCTAATAAACAGAGGGCCTTCAATTTCCTTGGATGGTGGTATTACAGAGGAGGCATGGACAGGTAAAAAGGTAAACTACTCTTTTTTAAAGACTTTTGGTTGTGAAGCTTTTGTCCACATTAACAAAGAAAATAGAACAAAGCTTGAGACAAATCAAATAAATGTACCTTTATTGGATATGGTGTCAATGATTTTGGTTATCACTTATATGATTATGAAAATCACAAAATCATTAGGAGAAGAGATGTAATATTCAATGAAATGGTCTTGTATAAGAATCAGTTGCAGGAAAAGAAACAAGAAAAAGAAAACAGAGAATACATAGTGCTTGACGATATCACAGGAAAAGTGATGGTGCCTAAAAAACATAATGATCAACAGCCAGAACAACGACCACAATAGCAACAAGCACTTCAAACACCTGAAAGTGGTATTAGAAGATCTACCAGGATAAGTAGACACCCTAAACGATACTCTCCTTCATTATATTATGTATTGTTGACTGATTCTGGTGAACCAGAATGTTATGAAGAAGCAGTGCAGGTAGAAACCAGGAAGAAGTGGGAGCAAGCCATGAAAGAAGAGATGGACTCCTTATCACATAACCAGACTTGGGATTTAGTCAGGTTGCCTACAGGAAAAACAACATTGTAGAATAAATGGGTTTACAGGCTGAAGGAAGAAGATGAAGGAAAATAGAGGTACAAAGCTAGACTTGTGGTGAAGGGGTTTGCACAGAAGAAAGGTATTGATTTTGATGAAATATTTTCTCCTGTTGTTAAAATGAATTCAATCAGAACTATTTTAAGTCTAGTAGTAGCTAAAGATTTGCATCTTGAGCAGGTAGATGTAAAGACAGCCTTTCTCCATGGGGATTTGGAGGAAGAGATATATATGCAGCAGCCACAAGGATATGAGGTAAAAGGGAAGGAGAAACTAGTGTGCAGGTTGAGGAAGAGCTTGTATGGCTTAAAACAGGCTCCAAGGCAGTGGTATCTAAAATTTGATAGGTTTATGTTTGAACAAGGTTATACTAGATGCCACTCTGATCATTGTGTTTATCTCAAAAGGCAAAATGATGGCAGCTATATTATATTGTTATTGTATGTAGATGACATGTTTGTTGCAAGTTCTAACATGCAGGAAATAAATGTGCTCAAAAGGAAATTGGCAAATTCATTTGCAATGAAGGATTTGGGTGTTGCAAAACAAATCCTTGATATGAGAATAACTAGAGACAGGAAGAATCACAAATTAACATTGTCTCAAAGTGAGTACATAGAAAAGGTGTTGAAAAGGTTTAATATGCAGAATGCAAAACCAGTTAGTATACCTTTGGCTAGCCATTTCAAATTAAGTAAGGAGGTGTGTCCCAAGACTCGGGAAGAAATGGCTCATATGTCTAAAGTTCCATATGCATCAGCAGTTGGAAGCTTAATGTATGCAATGGTCTGCACAAGGCCCGATATTGCACATTGTTGGGTCCCTATAATACTAGTGATTACCCCATTACTATTGTAGTTATACCCATTATTTATATTGTTGTGCCCTTATTACCCCCATATTGTTATTTCTGTGCCCTATAGAATCCCTCTATTGTTATTTTTGTGGCTTTATATTATTATTGTTAGGTCGGCTGGATTATATTGTGACTCCTTAGACTCCTATATATAGAAAGGAGGTTTTGTCATTTGAATCATCCAAGAATTGTTTATTTATGTAATATAAAGGAGGTTGCCCCCTCGAAGAGGCTGAATTCTAAGGCATTGATCTATATTTTCTATCTTCTCTTGAGCTGGTGTTGTTGGGAAAAGTATCCAATTTGGAATGCCTCTATCCCACTCTAAGAGGTGATAGTGCCTTAGCAACAAACAAGGAAAACTATCTGAGTATTCTTCTTTATGAGATGTAAATAGAGTAAGAAGGATGTAACTAACTAGTGTCTTCCGCTAGTTTGTCGATCCAATCACTCTCTCTTTTGTTCGCTTCCAGCTTCCTGCTCTTTCACTGGTCCAGCTTCACCCAGTTCCTGCAAGATCACAAGAGAGAAAAACTACACAAAAGACATAGATTCACATTCATAACTAGTTTAGGATCAGATATAAACTAAATATGCAAATATAACAAAACATCATTGAAATACAAGCATATAGGAGAAACTCAAGTAGCTTTATTGATATGATAACAAGGTTCAAGAGGAGATACAACCAAATGAGTCTCGATCCAGCATCTACCTCCCAGCAAAAGAATCCCTTCCTCTCCTCCAACAAAGCATAAATCACCCAATGTACTAATCTCAATCTCAAACCAACAGCAATTCTCTGCAAAGTACAAAATTCCAGCCTCCTGAGCCTCTGGGTGAGAGATCCATATATAGTTGTAAGCAGAGAGGATGAGTCAGCTTATGTTTTGACTTGTGGCTTCTCTCCGTCAGTTCTTGCTTCCACTTGGACGTTGAGAACCTCTTACTCATCACTAGTCGAATTCATTGAGGCAAGTGTCATTGAGGAAGATTCTGGAAGCTTCCAGGGTCCTTCCACCTCGTTGAATGAGCTTTCCATTTGTCACTTCCCGCTCAGCGCACCCTGGTAGTGCTTCCACCTGCGTTGCAGTGCACCTAGCCAGTGTAACCTCTGCATTTCAGCGCAGACAGCTAGTGGAGCCTCTGAATTGATCATGAATTGACTGTTTCTGAGTTGTTTTTGGTGGAGAACTTCTGGGAGAAGCTGTCATTGGTTGACCTTGTTCCTTTAGGGGCAGGAACAACTTATTTAGGGACTTTGGATCCCTTGGATTATGGACATTTCATGCTCAATGTTGTAAGGCACAAAAATGTCTATAACAGTTGCCCCCTAAAGTATGAGGCCGTTTATCGGGTGAAATGCTTTATTAGGAGGATCCGAAGTTCTTCCAATGCTAGGAGGAGACCTGTAATAAGATACAATACAATACATTATTTTTCATACTGCTTTCATGATCTGGCTGAGGCGGGCATTCCCATGCTCAGCTTTATAAATTCATTTTTCTGTACATAGAACAGACAATCGTCTGATGGTAGACTGATGATTTTGATGAAATCATCATTCTTTTGGTAGGATGTTTATATGTTGCAATGTTGTACATGTCAATGTCTTTATTTTTCCTGAATATATATCGCAGCCCAGATGGATGAAACTAGATTCGGGGTCTTCAATCTCGTTCGATCTTCACTCTAAGTACAATTCGATCCATGTGAGAAATGTTCTGAAGTTGAACATGGAAAGACATCGCTTGATTACCAGTCAATGATGTAAACTGTTAACAAGCGCGAGAGGAATCACCGATAATGATAATGACCCTCAAGGTACTACAGTACAATTCACGTGGTGTGAATAAAGGACTTGGCATCGAACACCACGCAAAATCTTTCGGTCGAAGGTCATTGATGTATACCTGTCGCCGGAAGTGAGAAACTTGCCATTGAGGCATGCAAGCTTCAAAGTACTGAAGGGTGTGTTCCGAGATCAACTTCTTGAATAATGAGCTGATGTCGACAAGAAGCGATCCGTCAAAGGAGGGCCTTAATGTATCCCACATCAGTGACACGAACAGAGCAAATGATTTTGATGGAGGTGAAAACGATCTGATGATATATGGTTCAGGGTGGTGGTCATGAAAGGATGAAGGATAATGTATGGTAGTGGATGGGACACGGTTGACTTCTCTGGATGACTTCTCTTGAACATATCGGCGACACTTGTGTGATGGATTGGTAGCATTTACCCCAAAGATGGATGGTATGGCAAGACCATGGTGATGTGACCGGTGAATGAAACAACCCAACCCGACTCAGGCACGGAGTGGAAGTGTCATGTTCAAGAGCGACTTGCTACCAATAAAAGTTCTTTGAGTTTCTTCCCAATTTTTCCCCAGTCATTTCTGACCAGTACCTCTTTATTTTTGTCAAGCTTGAGGAGGATAACATATGCTTGTTCTATAATTTTCCCTTCGGGCAAACCCATCGCTATGTTTTAACGAGCCTAGCGATAGTGAAACTCGTTCTCGTCTAAAGACAAGTTTGTTGCTATTAATGTTTTTTAACGAGTTTAACGACAAAGATAACTCGGTCCCTTTTCATTTTTAGAGAGTCTAAAAAGGTACGTAAAGATAACTCCAAAGGTCCTTTTTCGTCATCTAATCCCTTAAGTCCGAAAAAGTATAAAACAATACAGAAGGGATGAGTTTTCGATAGTTTTAACGAGCCGAACAAAACAAGCGCTCGATCTTTTTGTGCAATAATCCCTCAGGTCCAAAAAGATTAAAATCTAGAGGAGGGATAGCACTTCCGGTCGCTTTAACGAGCTGGAAGGCCAAAACTCGGCAATCTTTTCATATTTTACGAGTCAGATGGAAAGAGCTTAAAGAAGACTCGTCTTTTGAGGAACGAGTGATAAAACGGGTTAGCAGCTGATTCCAGGTAAGGGTTGGAATTTTCCAATCATGGCAGTGTCACAAGGATGGCTAATTGAAATCACTCTTCGTAGCTGTTCCTAAAAATGGGTAAACAATCAAATGGAGGTGAATGATCGGCCAATGGAAAAGTGGAGGTGATGGTGCAAACACGACCAAGGCTTTAATGGCTGATAATGTTACATTCACGGTGGTTATTTACCAGAAGATAGTTCATTTTTTTAACGAGCTTAAACGCGGAAAAGCACTGCTCAGTCTTATGTTTATTTTTTAAGGAGCATGAACTATGTGATAAAACTGCTCGATTATCCAGTCATATGATAAGAATGTCTCATGTAAGATTCCATTTTTTATGGAGCTTGCGCCTTACCAAAGCTATGCCCCGCATCCTTTCTTTATGCAAGTTAGGAAACGATTAACCCAAAAAACAGATAAATAACCGCTCTTTGCTTGCACTCCAAAAGGTTTGCATTCCCCCAGGTATAAAACAAAGTTTCAAGGTTACCTCTACTTCACTTCCGCTAAAACAATTATTTTACCGAGAGAGACCTACCTCTTTCAGGTTACCCAAAGATTGTCCTGTTAATCTTTCAAACAAAACACTTCTTCGGCGATATCTACCGAGATAGACAAAGGTGAGTGACAACGAGCGCCAAACACATAACTTTAACAAGAGAATCTTATTCCAGAACAACCCCACTTCCAACCACGGACGGGGTACGGACTGGTCATATTCTCCCGCGGAAACCTACCTTATACCCAAAATTTTCCTGCCGAAGCAGACCAGGATGCATGCCCCCTGGGTTCCAGTCATATCCCTCCGAATCACTCATGCTCATCGGGGGGACGGACCGTGGGTTGAGACATTTCTTGTGTGAAGAGATCATTTAGGGATGGTATATGACTATTTGCGATGCGTGATCCGGGAAATGAAAGTTGGTCCACGAGTTTGACCACTCTTCCTTCGTGCGGAAAACACATTACTCTAAAGAGTGAGGAGACGATGGCTCCCATGCAATATATATAGTCTCGTCCAAGGAGTAGGTTATAATCCAAGGGTCCTTGAACGACCATCACGTTCATTTGAACGGTCTTCCCTCTCAATGTTATGGGCACATTGGGGAGGATCCCTAAAGGTCGACTGGTTCCTTTATCAAAGCCTGTCAGATTTCTCATTTCAGGCAAAAGCGCTGGCGAACCAAGCGCTTTCCAAGCAATAGAGGAAAGAATACTCATAGATGCCCCCTCATCAATGATGGTGCCAGCCATGACCATTCTGTATAGTTGGACGATAATTCTGAATGGTATGCTTGCTGGCAAACGGGGTCTGCCTAGTTGGTTCCAGTCGAAGGAGACAACTAGGTTGCTTGGTGGTGGGACCGAGTAAACGGCCGCATATCGCTCTGACGAACTTCCTTCCTGCAATAAAGGAATGGGGGGAGTGCTCCCGTGCTCGTCGGAGTCTGTGTTGATGAAGAGAATTTGGATGGTGTCATATTTATCCTCTTCAGTGATTGTATCATTCGAAGACAAAACCTCTGAAGGCAAGACCGGGTCAACTGCCGCCTCGACCTTTTGACTTTCGTCGGGTATGGATTCAGCTGGTTCATCTTCAATGCCGGCGCTTCAGCTGACCACTTGAGCGGGCCAGCTGGATTTTCAGCTAACGAAGGACTCGGCAAGAGTTTTTTATATCCAGGAGGAAGTCGTAACGGTGAAACCGGACGATCATCCAAAACTCTTTTCGCTTCGTCTAAGAAGGGACAACGGTGGATGGCATGATTGCCTTCGCACAGTCTACAGGGGGATCTAGCTCTCCCTTTTTGTCCGAGGACTTCACTTTCGCTAGTTGACGGTATGCATTCAACATGGCTATCAGAGGTTGATGCCACCGGATTGTGCAAACGGGGAGACCAGTCCCTTAGTATCCGAGGGATGCAGGGACAATCTCTGTGGAAGTGGTCTCCCTTGCATATGACGCATGGCGATTTAGGCCTAGTCAGTGCTGTGTGTGGATTTTTGTCAGACGACACTTGTTTGCCCCCAGTCGCTTTTGGCTCCTTCTTCTTCTTCTCTTTCTTCTTCTTTTCCTTCTTCTTCTTAGGAACTTGGTTTTTTGTTTTACCAGTTCCGTCAAGCGAAGAGGAAGGAGGAGAGGAAGAATTAGAGGAAGTAGAAGGCTGGTGGGCAACTCTGGACTGGTCTAACTGTTGATTCGACTGTTCAGGAATAGTGGTGTTCTGAACGACATTGGTTGAGAAGAGCCAGACCGGCAAGCCAATTGTCAATCCTGGAAGCGACAATGTGGCCATATGGGGCGCACCAACATCTCCCCAAGAGGAGAAAGGACTAGGATTTCCACCAAGGGGAATTCCTTGGTTGGTGGGCTCCATTTTCTAAACCTAAAGATCAACGCAGGAAAAAGGGGAAATTGTTCCGTTTAAAATAAATTTTAACGACGCTTTAGACACAACTTGCTTTTTCAATTTTAAAGAGTCGAGAAAAAGCAAAAGATGACTCTAGTCGCCTTCGATGTTTTAACGAGCCCGAAGTGACAAATGCTCGGATGGAATTTTTCTGTTATAGAGTCTGAAAAAGGCCAAAAGGAACTGCTCTGGAGTTCTAGGTAGAGGGTGTGCCAAAATTTTCGCAAAACCGCAGAATACTTTTTAAGGTACGGGTGGTCAATCTTCCCGAATGCTGTGTTCAGTGCATTGCGATCAGTAGGGTGGCCGACACGGTTTCCTAAGGATAAAGGTTTTATGCCTATAGGGGTCTCCCAATATATACTCGACGGTACGTGGGAGCACAATCCGTACTGGCGCTATCGTCTCTCAGGAGGAATCACCCAACCATCAGCGATATCGACAGTCACCAGGTTTTATGACGCCGGAACACGTCTCTAGCCTAGACCTCTATGTTGTGCATTAAGTTACAAAGCGTTGTTAAGTTCATTCAATTTATTTTAGGTTGATCTTTCTTAGAAGTTTGCCTTTTTGGATCACCACGAGATGTATGATACAATTCCTAAATGCAGTCTAAAGATGATAAGCAAGCTTTTATATCTTTTCAACAATGAAAATCCTAGCTACAAGGGGAAAAGAAAGGCACCATCTTTTCTCAAAGAGCATAGAGCACACAGTAATGCACTTTCCCTAAATCAACATACAAACTATCACAATGCAAATGCACATATGCATGTATTTGTTTTCACTTTCTTAATATTGATGCCTAAAAAGAAAGTTGTTATATAAATTTGAATTCGATTTCAAGTGAAAACACAAACAAGTTCCTTTTTCGAAATCAAAAAGACGATTACGACACTTTATGATTTACTTGTTTCGACACTAGAAATGCATAAATTCAAACCAAACGACAAAAGTAAAAGCTCAATCAACTATGAACAGTAAACAAACTCACTCCTAAGATCAAAACGACACTTACGACAGGTCTAGATCTAAGGGCGACAGTATGACTAGTTTACTTTTGTAATGGGAAACTGCAAATGATGTAACAAATACACAAAGAACAAATACAATTTCTTTATACAACTTGAGGCGGAATTGAGGCAAAGAAAAGGGGTTTCAGATAGGTACACTGACTGATAACAGGCTGCAAAAAACAGAGATAAAACTGAGCAAAAGGAAGCAGGGAACCACAGCTGCACAAGGCAAAGGCTGATCAGCGCACCCTCAGCACAGAGAAACTAAACTTCAGCACAGGTATCCTTCACGGGACCTACGTTGAAATGCAAAACCTCTTCACAGAGTCTGCGCTGAAGCAGAAACGAGAGTTGTTTCTGGGTTCTGGGTCACGGTTTGCAGTTAAATCTACAGTTTTTGTCCGGATAAAAGCTATCAATTAGGTACAATTAGGAGGATGATTTAAAGGAGGACTAAGATCTATCACAAAGGGTTGTTAGAGCACTTGTGGATCAGTTTGTTCAGATCATAAAAAAAGGCCCAGTGAGTGGACTAGAGCGACAGATCTCTACTTTGCATTTGAAAATGGCAAATGCATTTCGATTCGACACTCCTGAGTTCATGAGAAGAACAATAATAGAAACACAAATAAACTAACAAGATACTCTCCCCAGTGGAGTCGCCAATTTGTTGTTGGGAAAAGTATCCAATTCGGAATGCCCCTATCCCACTCTAAGAGGTGATAGTGCCTTAGCAACAAACAAGGAAAACTATCTGAGTATTCTTCTTTATGAGATGTAAATAGAGTAAGAAGGATGTAACTAACCGGTGTCTTCCGCTAGTTTGTCGATCCAATCACTCTCTCTTTTGTTCGCTTCCCGCTTCCTGCTCTTTCACTGGTCCAGCTTCACCCAGTTCCTGCAAGATCACAAGAGAGAAAAACTACACAAAAGACATAGATTCACATTCATAACTAGTTTAGGATCAGATATAAACTAAATATGCAAATATAACAAAACATCATTGAAATACAAGCATATAGGAGAAACTCAAGTAGCTTTATTGATATGATAACAAGGTTCAAGAGGAGATACAACCAAATGAGTCCCGATCCAGCATCTACCTCCCAGCAAAAGAATCCCTTCCTCTCCTCCAACAAAGCATAAATCACCCAATGTACTAATCTCAATCTCAAACCAATAGCAATTCTCTGCAAAGTACAAAATTCCAGCCTCCTGAACCTCTGGGTGAGAGATCCATATATAGATGTAAGCAGAGAGGATGAGTCAGCTTATGTTTTGACTTGTGGCTTCTCTCTGTCAGTTCTTGCTTCCACTTGGAGGTTGAGAACCTCTTACTCATCACTAGTCGAATTCATTGAGGCAAGTGTCATTGAGGAAGATTCTGGAAGCTTCCAGGGTCCTTCCACCTCGTTGAATGAGCTTGCCATTTGTCACTTCCCACTCAGCGCACCATGGTAGTGCTTCCACCTGCATTGCAGTGCACCTAGCCAGTGTAACCTCTGAATTGATCCTGAATTGATTATTTCTGAGTTGTTTTTGGTGGAGAACTTCTGGGAGAAGCTGTCATTGGTTGACCTTGTTCCTTTAGGGGCAGGAACAACTTATTTAGGGACTTTGGATCCCTTGGATTATGGACATTTCATGCTCAATGCTGTAAGGCACAAAAATGTCTATAACAGCTGGTTTCATAACATTTGGTATCAGAGCTTTGGACTCTAGGGTTTCGCTGCTCCAAACAGGTCATCGTGGCATTTTCGCTATAACTTTTTTTCTATGACGTTTCAAAAGTCACAAAAAAAACCCATTTGATAAGAAATCGCGCTGAACCTTGGGTCATATTGTATCTCATGAAGGAGTTAAGGTAGACCCTAGCAAAATTAAAGCCATTAAGGAATGGAAAATCCCCACATCCATAAAGCATCTACGAGGATTTCTTGGGTTGATAGGGTATTATCACAAGTTTGCTAAGAATTATGGGAGAATAGCAGCACCTCTAACAACATTATTGAAGAAAGATTCATTTTCATGGACTCCGGAAGCAACAAAGGTCTTTGAACATCTTAAAGAGGCAATGTGCCAAGCACCGGTCTTAGCTACACCAGACTTCACAAAAACCTTTATTGTGGAATGTGATGCTTCATGAAATGGAATTGGTGTTGTTCTAATGCAAGATGAAAGACCCACTGCTTTTGAAAGTAGTCCAATCAAGGGAAAGTTTTTAAGCAAAGCTATTTATGAGAAGGAAATGTTGGCAATACTCCATGCACTTAAGAAATGGCGATCCTACCTAATGGGAAGACACTTCAAGGTAAAAACGGATCATGATAGCCTTAAATACTTTTTAGAACAAAGATTATCCTCTGAAGAGCAACAAAAGTGGGTCACAAAGATGTTGGGTTATGACTTTGAAATCATCTACAAAAAAGGGAAGCAAAATGTGGTGGCAGATGCACTCTCAAGAAAGGATGAGGATGTGGAAGCATTGTTGTGTGCCATTTCTATTATCCAACCAGATTGGATAAACGAAGCAAGGGAGGAATGGAAGAATGACGAAGAAGTGTGGGCACTTATTCAAAAGCTACAACAAGATTCCAGTACTTCTGATACATTTAGCTGGCAAAATGATTCGTTCTGGTACAAAGATCGCTTATACCTCTGTAAGAATTCCCAGCTAAAACAAAAGATTCTTATGGAATTGCACACTTCTCCCTTAGGAGGGCACTCAGGATTTTTAAAAACTTACCACAGGGTTAAGAAGGATTTTTTTTGGGAAGGCCTTAAATCAGATATTCAAAAGTTTGTGGCGGAATGTTTGGTTTGCCAACAAAATAAAGTTGAAACAATTAAGACACCGGGTCTATTACAACCTTTATCCATTCCAAGCCAACGTTGGGAGGAGGTTTCAATGGATTTTATCACAGGTTTACCCAAGTCTGAGGGAAAGAGTGTCATCATGGTGGTAGTTGACAGACTTACCAAGTATGCACACTTTTGT
This sequence comes from Pinus tabuliformis, assembly GCA_031772625.1. Classification (NCBI taxonomy): domain Eukaryota; kingdom Viridiplantae; phylum Streptophyta; class Pinopsida; order Pinales; family Pinaceae; genus Pinus; species Pinus tabuliformis. The sequence goes on along the minus strand of CM062804.1, from coordinate 63,709,554 downwards.
GCATTATCACATCCATTTAAAGCCAGTACAGTTTCTACTGCATTTATGGAAACAGTTCAAAAGCTACATGGAAACCCAAAGATTATTGTAAGTGATAGAGATCCCATTTTCACTGGAAATTTTTGGACAGAATTATTTTCTTGTCTTGGTACTCAGTTAGCTCATAGCTCATCTTATCATCCTCAATCTGATGGGCAAACTGAGATAGTAAACAAATGTTTGGAAGGATATCTTCGTTGCTTTGTATCTGATAAACAGACACAATGGGTCAAATGGTTGCCTCTGGCTGAATGGTGGTATAACACTTCCTTCCATGCAGCAACAAACATGACCCCATTTATGGCACTTTATGGGTATCAACCACCATCCATCACATCATATTTAAGAGAAAATTCTAAGGTTCAGGCAGTGGAACATCACATCGAACATCAACAACAAGTCCTCCAACTCTTAAAGGATAACCTCGTGTTGGCACAAAATAGAATGAAACAACAGGCAGATCAACATCGCAGTGAAAGAAGTTTTGATGTAGGTGATTGGGTATTCCTACGGCTACAACCATATAAGCAAATGTCCCTAAAGAAAGCTAAGAAGGATAATAAATTATCACCAAAGTATTATGGTCCGTACAAGGTGTTGCAAAAGATTGGTACTATGGCATACAAATTGGAGCTTCCTGCAGCTTCTTGATTGCACCCAGTTTTCCATGTTTCATGTTTAAAGAAGGTTATAGGCGACAAGGTCCCAATTCAAACAATATTTCTAGAACTTGACGAGGAAGGAAAAATTATATTGGAACCGGAAGCAGTCACAGAAACAAGAACTCGACAGCTACGAAATCGATCAATTTCAGAGTATCTTATCAAGTGGAAGAACTTATCCGCTAAATATTCCACATGGGAGGATGAGAATTTTATGCAGAAGTATCCAGAACTACTCAAGCGTTGAGGACAACACTTTTTTAAAGGAGAGGGGCATGTTGGGTCCCTATAATACTAGTGATTACCCCATTACTATTGTAGTTATACCCCTTATTTATATTGTTGTGCCCCTATTAACCCCATATTGTTATTTCTATGCCCCATAGAATCCCTCTATTGTTATTTTTGTGGCTTTATATTATTATTGTTAGGTTGGCTGGATTATATTGTGACTCCTTAGACTCCTATATATAGAAAGGAGGTTTTGTCATTTAAACCATCCAAGAATTTTTCACTTATATAATGTAAAGGAGGTTGCCCCCTCGAAGAGGCTGAATTCTAAGGCATTGATCTATCTTTTCTATCTTCTCTTGAGCTGGTTTCATAACACACATGCAGTGGGAGTTGTAAGCAGGTACATGAACAATCCAGGAAAAGAACATTGGGTGGCAGTGAAGTGGATTCTCAGCTATTTGAGAGGTACCACAAATCAAGCATTATGCTTTGGTGGTTCAAACATTGCTCTACAGGGATATGTTGATGCAGATATGGTAGGTGATAGAGATAACAGGAGGAGCACAACAGGGTATGTGTTTACTATAGTTGGAACAGCTTCTAGTTGGGTTTCAAAAATCCAAAGTTTTGTTGCACTTTCAACAATAGAAGTAGAGTATGTTGCTACTACAGAGGCTAGTAAAGAAATGATTTGGTTACAAAGGTTTCTGGATGAATTGGGCAAGAAGCAGGAATTGGGTAGGTTATACATTGACAACCAGAGTGCCATGCATCTTGCAAATAACTCTGCATTTCATTCCAAGACTAAACATATATAGCTCAAGTACCATTTCATACGATCATCATTGGAAGATGGATAGTTGAAGCTGGAAAAGATACACACTAGCCAGAATCCTGCAGATATGTTAACAAAAGTTGTAACCAGGGAGAAACTGAGAATCTGCTCAGTTTCAATTGGTCCTCAAGTATGATGAAGAAGATGAGAAACAGCCAGGTCCAAAGTGGAGTTATTTTCTAGCAAATGGAGCAGCGGTGGAGTTGCTATAATCAGTCTCCAAGTGGGAGATTGTTGGATGTGGAGCCTGATTGTCTTCTGTATTCAACGGTTTCAGCCGGATGTATACCCCAGGAATACTGTACACCCCTCCACGTAGGGGGGTGCGGGGGGGACTTGTCCCCCTTGCAGGGGTTCGGGGGGGCTAATCCCCTTCAGCTGGGGGGTCTGGGGGCAGCACCGCCGAAGCTAAAAAGAGATGTAAAATTGCCTTGTAAAAGTCTAGTAATTTCTAGTCAATCTAGACCGTTCATTAGGCAGATGATCTGACGGTAGAAGTTATGTTTAATTTGGGGTTTTTCACCCTAGAAGGCAGCCCCTCACTACATATGAGGGAATTGTATTACGTCTATGTATATCTATATTCCGAGTGAGGAAAAGAGAGGAGATTAAGAGCAAAGAGGGTGTTACAGTGGATCTGCTGTAGGTTGTACCTTTTCAGTTTGTTGGATAATATAAAAGGAAGGACTGGTTGTTTCTCCGTGGACGTAGCCCAAACTGGGTGAACCACGTATATCTGTGTCTCTCTTGTTTTATGCGTTTTCTGTGTTTATATTTCTGCAATATTTTATGTGTTCCATTGCTCTGTAATATATAATTTTCTAACATTCCACTCTGGTGAATGCACTTTGGGCTGACCGAGTTACACCCAAGCCCTCTCTGAACACATCTCCATACTTCCTTGTATACGGAAAAGAAGTCATCCTTCCACCCAATATCTACTTGCCTGCTCTCCAGTTATTCCAAGAATCCTGAGGCAAGGCATGTTTGTTGATTTAGCGTAGGATGGACACATTACACAACTTATAGGAAGAACGGATGAAAGCGAAAGAAAATTTTCCACTCCACCAGAACTGTATAAAAATATGGTTTGATCATAAGTCTGCAGGGGAACTGTTACACTAAAAAATGTCACCATGACTATTTGCAGTTAGTATGGCTCCATCCCTTGTCATACTATCCTCCTTGGCAAGTCTCATGCCTCTGCTCTTCATGTCAAACTTCAAGAAAAAGAGAAAGGTCATTTAAAGTCAATTATCTCTGGTACGCAGTTTCTCTTAACCTTACCTACGTGTACGCAACCCAAGCTCACAATACCTGTGTACTTGTACGCTCTGTATGTAAAGGGGTGGGTGCGTACCCCTGTAAAGGTCAAAAGGCATGAGTTTCATCTTAAAAAATTTACTTGTGGTCATTTCTAGAGTCTTCTAGAAGCTTGTTTGACGTGTATGAAGCGCCTCCAGATGGTTCATGTATCCCTACCAAAGAGGAACTTATCCCATCAAGAGGGGATCTATCCCATCCAAAGAGGGGCTTATCCCATTGATGGTGGACCTGAATAACTTCCTCTAGAGCACTATAAATACAGGCATTGGGCCAAAGGGAGGGGAGGTTGAAAGCTGAACATTCCTAAGGGTAGATGCTGCTGGAATTAGGACTTCCTTGTAGAAGCTTGTGAGGAGAGATTACCATCTTTGCTTGTTTCATTTGGAAGTGGGTGAGCTGATTAGAGTAAAGGAGAACTCTTGTGGACCCTGGGAGGGACTTGCACAACACCAAGGCTCAGGTTGTAATGGTTCCTTTTGTTACCTTTTAATACAAATTAGTCCATTCTTCTCAACAATTTGTTATTTATGAGTTGTTTCATATACTCCTTGGTCTATATGTTAAATATGTTTTATTTTATGTGATATTCAGGTGCTATTTAATCGTTTGATTGTTAGTGAATGCAGGTTTCGAAGGGAAGGAGGAGCTCATCCGGATCAACGAAGCTGGACTACTACAACAGCGTTGGGTTACAGGTAGGATCTAAACACTTGATTTCTCATATTGTAAAGGCATATTTAGTGAAGGATTGCTCTTATTTGTCTTGTTTGTCACTAGAAAGTCTTAGGCTTCTAGGGAGGTCGGTTGTGTCCACACTAACGACTCTTTCCGCATGACAAAATGGCGACTCTGCTGGGGAATCCATGAATGTGTTTGAGTTCTTTTTTATTTGATATTTTGGTCTGAGAAAAATCGTTTGTTTTCTGATTTTTGGCTGTCTAACTGTGTATTTGGGTGGGTTAGCTTAGAGTCAAATTAGATTTTTATTTTTCTTATCTTTGCCAGTAGTACGCAGTCTTTGAGTTAGGCACAATGCGTACTTGTACGCACTGCGTCTTTGTGCACAGGGCGTACCCGCGCCTGTGTCAACAGATCACCTGCGTACCCCTGTCAAATTTGAGAAAATTTTCATTTTTCCTCTTTTTTCTCTTTAGATTTTGTTTTTACTGCCCAGATCCATTAGTTTACTGTCAGAGATCTTCACCTGAACTTGTCCCATTAGTGTCAAGGGTTTTGGTGGAATTCATAGGGATTTTGCCTTAAGGTTTGATTTTTAACTGGTCCTGTAGTGACTTTGGCGTTAGAGGTTGTCAAACTTTGGATCTCCTTGGTTTTGGTCAGTCCTCTTAGGAGTCGGGCCTGTCATAGAAGTCACCCTTGTGAGAGACCTACCTTTGTGTCTTCTCTTTGCGAATCTCGAAAAGTTTGTTTGTTAAAACCTTGAATTTCATTCTTGAGAAAAAAGAACAAAAAGATTTCGATTTTGTTTTTTGATTAGTTTATGATTCTGCATGAACTGATCCTTAGTTGCATTTTGACTGAGTAAAACATCCGGGAATTATCCTTGTAGGCTTTTGTCCTCATTATTTTTTGCTTTTAGGTAAATTTCCTTTTAATTTGCTTTTGAGTAAATTTGATTTGATTGTCTTAGATCTGTTAGATTTCATTTGATAAATAGTTTTTACATGCTTTATTAATATAGAAAAAACACAAAAATTCTTTTGGAAAAAGTTTTCTTTGGTAGCATTTGTAGTCTTTTGGGAGAAAAAGGAAATTTCGTGAAGTAATTAGTGGTCATGAGTTGTATGTTTTGAAAAGATAAAGAGATTGTTTCTTTGATTGTCTTTGCCAAGAAAGTTGTTTTCTATAAAATTTGCATTTTCCAACTCTCTTAGCTAGGAGATTCATTGAAAAAGAAAAGTAGTGTAAATCATCTTAGGTGCATCTTTGTAGTGGTTGCGAGTCGAGTCTACACACCACCAGTTTCATCTCCACTACCTTTTTGTCTTTAAGAAAAACCATAAAATTAACGCTTAAAGTAAAATAACTTAGTAACTTTTATTTACTAGGGCTCTAAAACACCAATATAGATCAGGCTAGTGTCTTGGAGTAGGAGAGTAATTAACTCTCCAAGACAACAAAACCAAACAAGTAGCTTATCTTGTGATAGAATAAATCCAATTGTTTCATTTGTACTCTGGGAAAGCTCCTCTTAAAGGAGAAGCACAAGCTCGTGTCCGAACCAGTGAGGGGATCAATCCTCCCTCGTTGGGAACGACGCCAGACACGCACGTATTACAAACGGTAAACCTCGGATTAACCATTGTCGAGGAGCCAGGGGTCACTTGTCGGTAAACCTTGGATTATTGTCAAGGAGCCGGCAAGGGGATTGAGCTTGATACTCTGCCCTTGCGTGCTGTCGGACTGTAGACTGTTCCCCCAGGTGCATTTGTTGCTGTTGGTAACCTTAGTGACCACTATCTTTAGGATTCTACCGAGGTGATGGTGGAGGGAAGATCCCACTGTACCTGGAGCAGACATCGGCTAGACTCACTTGGATTTTCCGGGGGGTTCACTTCACTCGAGACGGTTAAAGTGGAGGAACTTGTGCCAGTCTATTCATTAAGCAGGTTGCCGGGGTAACTGTTCCACCCGCCACTTCTGTACTGAATCCGGCGATGTTGGGTTTCATCTCCAACTAGCGTTTTTTGTTCGGAAGGCTACTGTTTGTGCTTGGTTTGACGCCCTAGATTCTTTAGGCGTGTGATTCAAATTTGTTTGGTTCTTTAGAGACTTTAGGTGGTTTGCTTTGAGATTTTACTTTGTTTGCGTGTGCAGTAGTTAAAAGTTTTTAACTGTGGCGGAATTACCGAGACAGTCCCGTCGAATTTGGGGCAAGTCTCCTGAGGTTGTTTCTGTGGCCGAATTGTTGAGGAAATCCCGTAGACTTTGGGGTGAGCCTCCTCAAGACGTCCCAATTCATTACGAAGGTTTAAAGGTCCTTGTAACTCCTAGTGGCAGTAAAGTAGGTTCACCTGAAGAAGGAGAGTCGTCATTGGTAGTCCATCCAAATTACCAAGGTCTAGAAACAGGTTATAATCCTGAAGCTGTTGCAGTTTCTGAGCTTGCTGGTAGTTTTTCATCTACTAGTGATATAGGCGAAGAACCTGAAGTATCTGAACCTGTTACTCGAACTTCTAGTGCACCAGATTCACCTAGGGTAGAAAGAGTCATCACCGAAAATCTTCCTGCTGGTTTGGTAGCTATTGAAGAACTTGCTCCAGAGGAAGAATTAGGCGTATCTATCCTTGAAGATCAACCTACTATTGATCTAAGGGAGCGTGAATCTATCTTTTACAGTCCTCCTAGAAGTACTACTTGGTACCTTTCGTTAACCAATTATTTAGACAACTCAGGGATAAGTTTTTCTCCACCTCGTACTCCTTTTCCACCTGGAGGTATTTATACTCCTGTAAATATGTCTAGTCAGTCGTCCGTTTTCACTCAATCTCCTGAATCTTTCTTGCACGGTGGTCCTTCTGTTCCTGCCGGGTATCAGTCACTTTCTGGTACCTTTGCGGGGGCATCTCCTCAACCCATTGATCATGGGTTATTAGCTGGAAACAATGGTAATAAACCATTGGGTGTAGGGGACATTTACATGATGTCAGGTTCAGTTCCCGTTTCTCAACCTCAAGGTGGCCAATTACCGCCTGGGGGGCAGCCTCAATTAACGCCTGGGGGACAACCTCAAGGTACACAAATCGTGTCTGGGGGGCAACCTCAAGGACAGTATGTACCCATAGTACAATACATGCCTCAAGGTCAACCCCAGCCTCAATATGTACCCCAGGGTCAACCTCAGTATCAATATTTACCTCAAGGGTATCAACCTCAAGGTCAAGGTCAACCCCAGTATCAGTATTTACCCCAAGGTTATCAACCTCAAGGTCAATACTCGAGTCAAGGTTATCAACCACCTCAAGGTCAGTCATATGTTCAAGGTATGGGAACTGTGCCTTTCAGTTATCAATCCTATCCTCAATCCAGTTATGGATCTCAGTATCCTCAACCTGTTACGGGTCAATACCCCGGGATGATAGTGTGGAATCCATCACAAGGTCAACAGGTGTTGCAGCCAAGTATACAGTTGTTACCTCAAACTGGACAACCCGTAGTTTCTGGTTCACCCCAGCAACCGCAACCTATCCAGTCAAATATTCAAACTTCTGTAACTTCGGTAGTTACTCAGCCGCCAATTGCACCTAGTACTCCATCTCAAACGACTGCTGCAACTACCGCAACATCTACCGCACTTACTTCTGGAGTATCGACAGCTCAGGTTTCTACTGTCTCTGCAACCACTCCTCAGACATCTTTACCGTTGTCTGGATCTATGATTCAAACCACGGTCCAGATGCCTGTAGGGCAGCCTGGTTTAAGTATTGTTGTAACAAGTCAACCTCAATTTACCTACCAACAGTACCAGGGACAGTACCAATTCGGTCCTGCTGTCCAACAACCAGTTTACCAGTATCAACCGTATCCTGGGTACACTTATCAACAACCTCAACAACCCCAGTACGGTCCAGTTAATCCTAGTTTTCCAGGAGGATATAATATCCCGAATGTGATTCCTGTTCCAAGTTATCCTGGATATCCTCCTCCTGGGACTGGTCTTGTGACCCAAAGTTTTAGGGATCCTAATCGGCAATTACCATTTATCGCAACTTTGGATTTACCCGACTTGATGCGCCTAACGAACAATCCAATACAATATCTTCCGTTCTGGCCGCCAATGCCAAATAAGTTGCCCAGTGATATACCCAAGTTCGAAGGTAAGTCTGGAGAGGATCCGTCCAATCACGTGATGACTTACCACCTCTGGTGTGCTTCAAATTCCATCTCGGATGATTCGATCCGCTTACGTCTTTTCCAGCGTACGCTCATTGGTCTCGCGGCCAAGTGGTACATTGAGTTACCACGGGCCTCTTTTTACAATTTCAGTCAGTTAGCTACCTCGTTCCTAACTCATTTTCAGTTGTCGGTCAGATACGATAACGGCACGGAGCTATTAACTTCATTAAAACAGTCGACCTCCACTTATATTTTCGATCATATTCATGAATGGAGACGTCGACGGCGATTAGTGAAAGTTTTTATCCCGGACCAAATCTTAGTTGAATGGTTTGTAAAATCATTATTACCGAAGATTACTGAAGATGTAGCTAAGGCCGGAGTAGTTACTGAGGAGCAAGTCATTGCTCAAGCCCAATACCTTGACTTAGTTTACACTTAGTCGGGTACGTTGCACGAGAAGATCCCAGATCTTCCTAAGTCGAATCAAATCGCTGCTGCTCCTTCGGGATCTCATGCTGCTGATGGCATGATTGGTACGGTGAATACTAAAAGTAAGAAGAAATCCTCAAAGAATTCTTCTCCAATAATAACCTTACCAGACTCCCCGACAGGAGAGTCTTCTCCTGAAATTACCGCCGACATTCACAACTGTAGAGTCATCTACGGCTAAATCAAAAAATGGTGGTAAGAAGAAAGGCAAGAAGAAGGATAAAGCAGACAAGGCTCCAAAGGAGAAAAAAGAGAAGTCGGAATCTAACAACGAAAAGCGCAAACCTCGCTATCCTTGTTTAATTTGTGAAGAAGATCATTTCACAAGAGATTGCCCTCATCGGGCAGAGGTTGTGAAAATCGTTAAAGGTTCCCCAACTCCTGTTGTTTTGAAAGATCCATTTCCAAAGAAGGAGAGTAAAATGATAGGTTCTTCCTCGAATTCCAGTGAAGAAGCCATATTGATGATGTCTCATGTACGGATTGCGACTCGATCACAAGATTATGGTAGTAAAAGTCCTGTTGATGGATCGAAAGAAGCAGAATCTTCTCGTCCAAATCCATCAACCTCATCTCCCATTTCCGATCCACTACAGATCGAGAAACCTAACCCTGACTTAGTAATAAAACCGCCCGCCAAGGGTGTACTTCGAAGGTCTGCTTTCAATCCACATGCGAGAGCGGCCCAGAATTACAACATTGTTGAGGATTTAGCTGTTTCACCCTCAGCAATGTCGGCTTTAGAAGTGCTGCAATCATGCCCAACACAGAGGAAATTACTTTTGTCGGCGATAGGAGCTGTTGATGTTCAGGACCCGAACCTGATAATCTTTGATCTAGAAAATAGTACACCGTGTCTCCCTCATCAGATGGCTTTCCAGATTCCAGTGATAGTCAAAAACAGGCCAATTCATCGGACTGTAATTGATGAAGGAGCTTCTACGTGTATTATGTCGATTCAATGTTGGAGATCGCTTGGTTCTCCTTCACTGAACCAATCCCCGACGATTCTTAAGGCCTTTGATGGTCGTGGGTTCCATTCGTTTGGCATTCTACAGGATTTGCCTATAGGGGTTGAAGGAAAAACCGTTAGTCTGGATGTGGAGGTGGTTGATGCCCCTCTAGACTACAACCTTCTTTTGGGTCGCAGTTGGTCTTACGCTATGACAGCGGTCGTGTCATCGGTCTTCAGAGTTATAAAGTTTCCACATAATGGTAAGATCGTGACGATAGACCAGCTGGCTTACTTTTCATCCGACCCAGCCTCTTCAGAGAGTATCCAGCATGTCGGTAAATCGACTATCCCTTACAAGGATGTTGGTGTAGGATTAGTTAAAGATTCCGGTTTACTGGGAACTTTTCCTTTCCCTCCAATCAACGCAGACCCTTCATTCGCAACCATTCATATGATTACTTCAGACACTATTATCTATGATGATCCTTGGATTGTCCCATCTGAATCTGAGATAGAATCATTCGGTAATGCAATGCCTTTGAGTCCATATGAAATTGCCTATGAAGCCGTGCAGTCTTTTTCCGACTCAAGTTCAACCCAAATCAACCAAATGAATGTGGTCCGTGAGAAATCACTTTTCACATCGACCTCAGAACGGATAACGTTTCCTGAAGTTGTGTCATCTGACGAACAACTTTGCGAAATCCTAAGTGTAGATGATCTACCATGGGAAGATCTTCATCATCGATCTTCGTTTTTACCTGAGGCTGATGACTTTGAAAATGATTTTTCATCAATTTTTATAGCTGAATATGTCAAGGACGCTCAGAATCCCATGAAACATCCTGATTCAGAGTTGAATTTGGGAAACATTTCCCAAACTATTGCCATTGACATTTCAGTCAAAACCGGAATTATTGAGAACATTCATATAGGTGCCTCGTGTACAGATGACGAAATTCAAACATACAAGGTCCTATTTCAAGAATTCCGCGACGTGTTTGCCTGGTCCTATGAGGACATGCCAGGAATTGATCCCTCCATTGTTGTTCATGAAATCAAGACCTACCCGGACGCTAAACCCATTCGGCAACGTCTGCGTCAGATACACCCTAGGAAAGCGGTTGCGATTAAAGCAGAAGTCGAGAAGCTGTTGAAAGCAGGTTTCATTTATCCGATCCCGTTAACGGATTGGGTATCGAATATTGTTCCAGTTAACAAAAAACAAGGAACAATAAGAATATGCATCGACTATAGGGATATAAATCGTGCTTGTCCAAAAGACAACTATCCCACGCCCTATATCGATCAAATAATTGATGATTGTGCCGGCAGTGAAATATTTTCCTTTATGGACGGTTTTTCCGGTTACAACCAAATCAATATTCTACCTGCCGATCAACCAAAAACGGCTTTCATTTGTCCCTGGGGGACATTTGCTTACTGCAAATTACCTTTTGGACTTAAGAATGCCGGGGCCACTTTCCAACGGGCAATGTCTTACGCGTTTCACGACATCAAGCACATTGTGCAACCGTATCTCGATGATTTGCCTGCTCATTCTTTACATCGAGCTGATCACCTTGTCCACTTACGCGCTATTTTTATGAGGTGTCGGCATTATCGAATTCGGTTGAACCCACACAAATGTGTCTTCTGCATAGAAGTGGGACAATTGCTAGGATTTGTCGTTTCAAAAGCCGGTATCCGCGTCGATCCCTCGAAGGTCGAAGCTATCATCAAATTGCCTCCTCCTTCGAGTTTGCGCCAACTCCAAAGTTTGCAGGGGAAAGCAAACTTTTTATGTTGATTCATTCCTAACTACGCCGAGATTACAAAGGGTTTCACCCGGTTGTTGAAACAAAATGCACAATTCTCTTGGGATGAGATAGCTCAGAAGTCTTTTGATGCACTAAAGCACGCGTTGACCCATGCACCGTTGCTGCATCCTCCCAACTACAACCAGGACTACTTTTTGTATCTCGCCGCCTCCCACTCCACCATTGGAATGGTCTTAGTTCAGGAAGACGAATTCGGAATGGAACATGTGATATATTATCTTAGTAGGACGTTAAATCCCACTGAGCTAAAATATTCGCATGTGGAGAAATTGGCCCTGGCAGCTGTTCAGGCTATCCAACGTTTTCGTCATTACATTCTTCTCCGTAAAACTACAGTGATTTCAGATTGCAACCCTATGATCTATATTCTGACTAAACAATTGCTAGGGGGAAAGTACTCCAAATGGATTGTTATCCTGCAGGAGTTCGATTTGGAATTCGAGAAGTCTAAGTCTAAGAAATCCTTAGTTTTTGCGGAATTGATGTGTGACTTCCCGCGTGCTGACACGGAAACTGTGGTAGAGGAACCCATTGCGGACGAATCTCTGTTTCTCATCAGCACTTTAGATCCGTGGTATGGGGATATAATCGTCTATCTCCAAACCCAATCCTTTCGGCCCGAAGCTTCAAAGTCGGAACGTCGGAAAATTCGATTCCAGTCCCAACAGTACAAAATTATTGGAGATACTCTTTATCGTCGTGGGGCGGACTTGGTTTTTCGTCGTTGCTTAACTCATGAAGAGGCAGAAAGGGTTCTGAATGACTGTCATTCTGGAGCATGTGGCGGTCATATGTCTAGGTATGCCACAGCTCAGAAGGTGTTGTGTGCTGGTTATTTCTGGCCGTACATGTTTAAAGATTGTATCATTGCGGTCCGAAAATGCCACAACTGTCAAGTGTTTGATCGCAAGATGCGCACACCACCTTGTTACACTAAAAAATGTCACCATGACTACTTACAGTTAGTATGGCTCAAATCAACAGTCATGCTACCCTCTTAGGCAAGTCTTATGCCTCTGCTATCCATCTCAAACTCAAAGAAGAGAGAAAGTCTTGTAAAAAATGTGTTTATCTCTGGGGTCGCAGGTTCTCTCTAGCCTTACCTGCGGGGATGCTCACAATGTTCACAAAAGCTGCATCCTTGGACGCTCTGTATGTTAAGGGACAGGTGCGTCCTTCTGTAAAAGGCAAAATGCGCAAGTTTCATCTTAAAAAAGTTACTTGTGGTTACTTCTAGAACTTTCTAGAGGTCGGTTTGATGAAATGGATGCGCCTCCAGTTGGTTCATGTATCCCTATTAAGGAGGAACTTATCCCATCAATAAGGGAGCTATCCCACCCAAAGAGGGGGATTATCCCATTGATGGTGGACCTGAATAACCTCTTTACAGCACTATAAATAAAGGCATTGAGCCAGAGGGAGGAGAGGTTGAAGCTATACATTTTCTTTGGGTAAATGCTGCAGGAATTAGGACTCCCATTTAGAACCTTGTGAGGAGAGATTGTCTTTGCTTGATTCTACTTGGAAGTGGGTGAGCTTTGTCAAAGTAGAGGAAAACCCTTGATGGACCCTGGGAGGAACTTGCACAACACCAAGGCCAGGTTGTAAGAGTTTCTTTGTTTCGTTATTAATACAAACTGGTTCATTTTTCTCAATAGCTTGTGTTAATGAGTTATTTCATGTGTTCCTTGGTCTGCATGTTGAATATGCTTTGTTTTATGTTATAATCAGGTGCTATTTAATTGTTTGACTGTTGGTGATTGCAGGTTTTGGAGAAAAGGAGGAACTCATCCAGATCAACAAAGCTTGGACTTCTACAACAGCGTTTGGACAAAGGTAAGAATGAAACACTTGATTTCTCATATCACAATGCATGTTTAGAGAAGGATAGTTCTAGTTTGTCTTGTTTGTCATTAGAATGTCTTAGACTTCTAGGAAGGTCGGTTGTGTCCGCACTCTTGACTGATTCCGTGTGACAAATTGGCGACTCCACTGGGGACTCCATTAATGAGAAAGTCTTTTCCTTTGTGTGAACTTTGCTCTGAGAAAATCATTTTTATTTTCTGGTTTTTGACTGTGAGAATTAGTATTTGGGTGGCTTAGCTTTAGATTTAGTTAGATTTGGTTTTTCTTAACTTTTCCAGAAGGACGCACCCTCTGAGTACTGCACAGTGCGTCTTTGGACGCGCTGTTGCCGTTTGCACAGAGCGGGCCCGCGCCTGTTATAACGGGTTGCCTGCGTCTTCCTGTAAAATTTAGGAAAATTCCATTTTTTGCTTTAATTGCTTTTAGATTTTGATTTGTCTTAGTGTTTTCTGCCCAGATCCTTTAGTACCCTGTCAAAAATTTTCACCTGAACTTGTTTCATTAGCATTCCTGTTTTAAGCTTTCATCAATTGGGTGTTTTGAGTCTCTTTTTTGAGAAATTCTTGATTTGATTTCCTTTGGTCATTACTTGGAGGTTTGTCTCAGTCTTTTCACAATTTTGCATCTTTTTGCTTCTGTTTTTGCAAAAAAATTTCCCCCTCATTCGCCGGGGGGGGCTAAATTGTGTATGAGTGTTAATCGCCTTTGAGTGTTTTTATGTTTTGATCTTTGGAACTCTCACCCAATTTTCTCGACTTGCACTTGATTGGTTCTTAGATTACATTAGAATCATCTTGTGTTTGAGAATTCTCTTGCATAGATCACATTTGCATATTTAGAATTCTCATTTTCGGAATATGAATGGAAAATGTGCATAGATTACATTTGCATACTTTTCAAGTGAATTGTGCATAGATTACCATTGCATAGTTTACATTCTGAAAAATCAATCGTAGATTTAGATCAACTTTCTTGGATTTGAATTTACGCAAAAATAAAAATAAAAAATGGTTTGGAATTGATTTGCATTAGTTTTTCTTGATAAAATTAGTGCATTAGAGAATTTGTTATATTTTCTCTTAGTGATCAATTTTTTGCATTGTTGGAAGCGAATGGAAACTCTCTCCTTACTTTAGATAGGATTCATCGAATTGAAAAGATTACATTATCATATTCGATTGCATTCAGTTGAGTCGGGTCATAACACCATTGGTTTCATATCCATTTACCCATTTGAGTAATAACAGCCTTAATAACACAGCGCTTAATTAAAATTCATCTAGTAATTTTTACATTTCTAGGGCTCTGAAACACCAACATAGCTTAGGCTAGTGTCTTGGAGTAGGAGAGTAATTAACTCTCCAAGACAGCAAAACCAAACAAGTAGTTCATCTTGTGGTAGGATAAATCCAACTGTTTAATTTGTACTCTGGGAAAGCTCCTCTTAAAGGAGAAGCACGAGCTCGTGTCCGAACCAGTGAGGGGATCAATCCTCCCTCGTTGGGAACGACGCCAGACACGCACGTATTACAAACGGTAAACCTCGGATTAACCATTGTCGAGGAGCCAGGGGTCACTTATCGGTAAACCTTGGATTGTTGTCAAGGAGCCGGTAAGGGGATTGAGCTTGCTACTCTGCCCTTGCGTGCTGTCGGAGTTTAGACTGTTCCCCCAGGTGCATTTGTTGCCGTTGGTAACCTTAGTGGCCATTATCTTTAGGATTCTACCGAGGTGACGGTGGAGGGAAGGTCCCACTGTACCTGGAGCAGACGTCGGCTATACTCACTTGGATTTTCTGGGGGGTTCACTTCACTCGAGACGGTTAAAGTGGAGGAACTTGGTCCAGTCTATTCATTAAGCAGGTTGCCGGGGTAACTGTTCCACCCACTATTTCTGTACTGGATTCTGCGAGGTTGGGCTTCATCACCAACTAGTGTTTTCGGTCCGGAGAGCTTACTGTTTGTGTGTGGTTTGACTCCTAGATTTGATAGCGCGTGTTAATTTGTTTGTTTTTACTTTTAGAGACCATAGGTGTGAATTGTGAATTTTAATTGTTAGGTGTGAATTGTGAATTGTTAATTTTAGTTTTAAATTGTTAATAAAATTCACTGAAGTTGAATATAATGGCAAATGTTCCGGAATTTATCAACCTAGGAACCCCTCCTAATGAGAATCCTAGTACTTTTCCTTACTTTGGAAATGTTGGTCCTCCTTATATGGCTACTTTGTCATTACCTGGATTTACAATAGGTTTACCGATATGGTTATTTTCAACTTCGTTGGCCCCAAATACTCAAATTGTTCCACCTCAACCGGATGCTTCACCTCAACAGAGTTCACCATCTCAACATCACCAACCTTCTGTTGACCCTTTACCTTCTTCGCCTAATTTTTCTTCCTCCATTTCTTCCTCTTCGCCTGGTAAAAGCCTTGATGTTAGTAACCAGGAGGCTAAGAAGAAGAAGAAAGGGAAGAAGAAGAAGAAGAAGAAGAAGCAAGATAAGAAAGAAGTCAACCAACCAACCATGGTTGTAAGTGTTAGTTGTGTTGAGGAAAATTCCGACATGCATCGTAAACCCAAATACCCTTGCAGGCTTTGTAAGGGTGACCACTTCCTTGTCAATTGTCCTGGTATTCCAAAGGTCTTGGAAGTATGGTCAGAAAAATCCCATCAACTTTTCGTTGATCCATCAACCAGTGATAGTCAGGTTCCTGGGGAAAAAGGTAAAGTTAGGTTTCCTTGTAAGTTATGCAAAGGGAGTCATCAAACTCACATTTGCCCTCACATGGATGAAGCCTCAACATTGTTGGAAAACCTTACTGTTCCACAGCAAGAATTTCCAACTGGTTACCGTAAACTTTCTCCCAACCTACCATCAACTGACGGAGTGATTGATCTAAATTCAAGTACAGTCGATCACACTCTCCCATTGGAGAGTGAAACTCATGTCACTCAAGTTGATGATCCATTAGTTGATCAAGTGGTCGATTCAATTTCACATTCGGTCGATCACACTCTCCTTTTCGAGAGTAAATTTCATACCGCTGATGTTCTTCTTGTTACGTCGGATTCTTCTATGCCGGGGGGCATTTCACCTGTTTCTACAGAACCCCCTCCAAGTACTGAGGTCTTTTCCTTTGATTGGAATAGACTGACAGAACCTCGTCTTCCTTCCTCCATCCCTTTCCAAATCATTGTCAAGGCTGGTGGTAGGGACATACATCGTACTCAGGTAGATGAAGGTGCTTCTGTTAGTATTTTATCCTCAGCTGTTTGGAAAGCTTTGGGTTCCCCTCAGCTTGCGCGTATTACGCAGAATCTGAAAGCTTTTAACAGAACAATTAGTGAACCTTTAGGGATCCTTCCTAAGTTTTCTATTACCTTGGAAGGTAAAACTGTTTGTGTTGATCTTATGGTAGTTCGAGGTCCCTTGGATTTCAATTTACTCCTTGGGCGAGACTATGTTTATGCAATGAAAGTTGTCGTATCGACACTCTTTCGCGTGATGTCTTTCCCTCACAATGGCAGTATTGTGACTGTAGACCAGCTTTCGTTCCCTAGTCTTTTTTCAACTACCAATAATATGACACCCCTAAATGTTCCTGATTCTAAAGTGGTATCTACCCTGCCACGGGTTAATTATGTGGCAACTGGTCCCATGATTTCAGTTACCGATGTAAGTGAGCCTCTCATTGTTTGCTCATCTTCCTTTGATTTAGCTCCGGTAATTGACATGGAAAACTCTATGGGATTACTTGAACACGATGTTCTTATCCCTTTTGAGTCCCTTGACATGTGTTCCTTCCCAAGAAGTATTCTTCCTTCGGATGAAGACCTCTTGGAAGCCATGATCAAGGTGTGTCCATTGACATGTCTTTCCTCCAGTTGGAAGCCATGATCAATGTTGCGAGGATAGTTCCTTTTCCTGTGCCAACCTCGTTAAAAAATGAAACAGGGTGCTGCGAGGATAGTTTTTCTTGTATCAACCTCGTTAAAAAATGAAACAAGGAGTGTGAGGAAAGTTCCTTTTACTATGTCAACCTCGTTAAAAAATGAATCAGTGTGTGCGAGGATAGTTTTTTCTTGTATCAACCTCATTAAAAAATGAAACAGGCTAGCATGAGGATAGTTCTTTTACTGAGTCAACCTCATTAAAAAATGAATCAGCTAGATTTTAGGATATGTAGATAGATTGTAGCAAGTAGGATTTTGAGGACAGTTCCTGTCACTGAGTCAACCTCGTTAAAAAATGAATCAGCTATGAGGACAGTTCCTGTTACTGAGTCAACCTCGTTAAAAAATGAATCAGGTATGCGGATAGTTCTTTTCTTGTGTCAACCTCCTTAAAAATGAAACAACTCCCTTTTCAAGTTAAATATTGAAAGTAAACCTTCATTTCATCCAGCCGGTTGAATGCAATGAAGCCTGGGGGGCATGTACCTTGCTTTGCATCATTATACTGGGGGCATGTGAACTTTTTGAGCATAGTTCCTTGTCTTGTGTCAAGCTCGTTAAAAAATGAAACAAGGGTAGGTTGTTAGGTAGATTGTAGAGAGTAGTCATGAGCATAGTTCTTTGTCTTGTGTCAAGCTCGTTAAAAAATGAAACAAGGATTTTAGAGCATAGTTCCTTGTCTTGTGTCAAGCTCATTAAAAAATGAATCAAGGTTTTTAGAGCACAGTTCCTTGTCTTGTGTCAAGCTCGTTAAAAAATGAATCAAGGTTTTTTAGAGTATAGTTTTTTGTTAGGTAGATTGTAGAAAGTAGTTATGAGCATAGTTCCTCGTCTTGTGTCAAGCTCACTAAAAAATGAAACAACTCCCACAAGTCTTTCCAAGATCTTGAAAGAAAAGCTTCATTCCATCCACCTCATTGAATGCAATGAAGCTTGGGGGGCATGTACCTCGTTTTGCGTCATTATGCTGGGGGCATGCGAACTTATAACAAGCATAGTTTTTCGTTTCAAGCTTGCGTAAACATGAAACCGAATCCGAGCATAGTTCTTTTCCTGTGTCAAGCTCGTTAAAAAATGAAACAAATCCTCCTCTACTTGAGTCGAGAGTTTGACTAGATCTCATAGATGTTAAGTTGAATATTTAGGTTAGTTAGTTTTGCATAATTTTCTTACAGTTTTAGGTCGAGTCTTTCAAACGATCTCGTTCATGAACCTTCATTTCATCCTACTTAGTTGAATGAAATGAAGCTGGGGGGGCATGCGCTCTAGCAATTATGCTTAGGGGGCATCAAGCACAGTTTTCTCTCTGTTTCAAGCTTGTGTAAAAATGAAACTACTTTGAAGCATAGTTTTTGTCTGTTTCAAGCTTTTGTAAAAATGAAACCTATCTCGAGTCAATTTCAGTTATTTTCAAGACTCGTTAAAACTCATGAAAATACCGAGATTATTTTGCTATCTTTCATTCTCGTAAAACAAATGAAAATGCCGAGTTCTTTCCGTCTTTTCCTGCTCGTAAATTAAATTGAAAGTCGGCCACATGAGTACATTTTTATCCCTTTTTCAAACTCATTAAAACTTACGAAAAAGTGAAACCTTGGAGTTCTCTTTTAAGCCCTTTTCAGACTCCTAAAATATGAAAAGATTGCCGAGCGTTTCTTTTACACTCGTTAAAACGGAATTAAAAGACGGTCCCCTTATAGCACTTTTCTGACCGTAAAATCAGGAAAAGATTGCCGGGTTTTTGTCGTTTCAAACTCGATACGGAAATAAAACGATGTGTCCTTGATCGCTTTTTACTTTTCAGGTCAGTGACACTAATTATGAAAGTACTCCTTGGTCGCAAGATCAAGCGGTTCCCCCAGGTATTATTTTATACTTTTTCAGGCTTGAGGGACACAAATCTACGAAAAAGTTCAACTTGGAGTCTTCTTAAGTTTTTCAGACTCTCTAAAATTGAAAAACGCCGAGTTTCTCCTATACTGGGCTCGTTAAATATTTCACAGTAAAGGACCTGTTCAATTACAAACAGGAACGAACCACTCCTTCCTAGGGTTCGAATTTAAACTAGGTTGGACTCGTCCGAAGGATGAGCTTACAATCAAGCATATGTTATCCTCCTCAAGCTTGTTAAAAATAAAGAGGTACTTGCCAGAAATGGTGTGGGAAAAGAGAGAAGAATGAACCTGTTTGTTACCTTTTGTCTCAAAAGAAACTTTATTACCACTCTTGAACACGACACTTTTTCATTCACCTGGGTTGGGAAATCTTTTACCTCACAGTTGATCAAACCACTTTGAAAGTCTTTAACCGGTTCCGGGGGTTAACTTTGAGTTATTCGTCACCAAGCCATCTGTCGTGTCGTTATGTGTTCAAGAGGTCTGCAAGCAAAACTTTCATCTGCAAAATACTTGTCATCCATTTGACCATCCCTGAGTCAGTCCTTACAGCAACATTTCTTCAATTTGAACAATGATTTCGTGTTGCGGGCTTGCCTGCAACGGGTCGCTTTCTATCGACATCGACACATTATCTAGAAAGATGACTTAGGAATCGACAGTACCTTGAAGTCTGCATGCATCAATGGCAGGTTTCTCGCCTTTGACGTCAGTTTACATCATTGACTTTCGATCAAAGGATTCCGTGAAGTGTTCGACATCAAAACATCTATTCACATTTCACGGGTTATGCTTGGTACTTTGAGAACCATTGACATTACTGGTGGTCTCTCTCACACTTGTTAACAGTTTACATCATCGACTGGTAATCAAGTAGTTTCTAACATGTTCGACATCAAATCATTTAATCACATGGCTAGAATCGTACCAATTCGGGAAGTAGAAGTGAAGACCCTGGATCTAGTTTCTACCATCCAGGCTGCGAGGAGTTTTGTATTCATTATCTATGTAGACTAATCATAAACAGATGGCTGCGTCCATACTGTGTCTACAAAAGTCTATAAAAAATGATGTACTGCAAGATCATTTTTGTATCAGAATAGTTAGTCCATTAGTTAAAGTTTTGAATCTGAGTATGGGAATGCCTACCTCAGTGATGATATAATCTTATACATGTATTTTGTGTTGAAAATTGCAGGTTCCAACCAGGTCATCCACAAGACAATCCTTGAAATGATAAAGTGCTTCACCCTTCCTAGAATTACAAAACCCTAATCTATTCCAGGCTTCGCACTTTAGGGGGCAATCTGTTACACTAAAAAATGTCACCATGACTACTTACAGTTAGTATGGCTCAAATCAACAGTCATGCTACCCTCTTAGGCAAGTCTTATGCCTCTGCTATCCATCTCAAACTCAAAGAAGAGAGAAAGTCTTGTAAAAAATGTGTTTATCTCTGGGGTCGTAGGTTCTCTCTAGCCTTACCTGCGGGGACGCTCACAATGTTCACAAAAGCTGCGTCCTTGGACGCTCTGTATGTTAAGGGACAGGTGCGTCCTTCTGTAAAAGGCAAAATGCGCAAGTTTCATCTTAAAAAAGTTACTTGTGGTTACTTCTAGAACTTTCTAGAGGTCGGTTTGATGAAATGGATGCGCCTCCAGTTGGTTCATGTATCCCTATTAAGGAGGAACTTATCCCATCAATAAGGGAGCTATCCCACCCAAAGAGGGGGATTATCCCATTGATGGTGGACCTGAATAACCTCTTTACAGCACTATAAATAAAGGCATTGAGCCAGAGGGAGGAGAGGTTGAAGCTATACATTTTCTTTGGGTAAATGCTGCAAGAATTAGGACTCCCATTTAGAACCTTGTGAGGAGAGATTGTCTTTGCTTGATTCTACTTGGAAGTGGGTGAGCTTTGTCAAAGTAGAGGAAAACCCTTGATGGACCCTGGGAGGAACTTACACAACACCAAGGCTAGGTTGTAAGAATTTCTTTGTTTCGTTATTAATACAAACTGGTTCATTTTTCTCAATAGCTTGTGTTAATGAGTTATTTCATGTGTTCCTTGGTCTGCATGTTGAATATGCTTTGTTTTATGTTATCATCAGGTGCTATTTAATTGTTTGACTGTTGGTGATTGCAGGTTTTGGAGAAAAGGAGGAACTCATCCAGATCAACAAAGCTTGGACTTCTACAACAGCGTTTGGACAAAGGTAAGAACGAAACACTTGATTTCTCATATCACAATGCATGTTTAGAGAAGGATAGTTCTAGTTTGTCTTGTTTGTCATTAGAATGTCTTAGACTTCTAGGAAGGTCGGTTGTGTCCGCACTCTTGACTGATTCCGTGTGACACACCTGCTCCTCTCCACCCTATAATTGTCGTTGGTCCTTTTGCTAAATGGGGTATCGATTTTATTACAAGTAACCCTCACTCGGCCGGGGGGCATGCGTATATCATCCTTGCCGTTGATTATTTTACTAAGTGGGCCGAGGCGATGCCTACATTCGAGGCAGATGGCAAGACAGCTGCGATTTTCGTATTCAATCATATTATTGCTAGGTTTGGTGTCCCACAAGCGATAATCACTGACCATGGGCGCCATTTTCGAAACATTATGATGACAGAACTTACAAGCCAGCTTGGTTTACGCCATGATAGTTCTACTCCTTATTATCCTCAAGCAAACAGTTTGGTTGAATCCATCAACAAAGTTCTAGTTATCATGATCCGACGAATCATTGGTATTCATCGGTTGAATTGGCATAACATGTTATTTTCAGCGCTTTGGGCGTACCGAACCTCAGTGAAAACATCAACAAGGTTCACTCCTTTCCAACTAGTTTATGGTTTGGAAGCAGTGTTGCCCATTGAATGTGAAATCCCATCACTTCAAATGGCTATCGAATTACTCCCAGCTACTTCCGAAGAGGAGAAGCGTCTGTTATACTTAGCTAAATTAGATGAGACTCGATGTGACGCTGCTTTGGCAATCGAGACTCACGCGAAAAGGATGAAAGCTCAGTATGATCGCAACGTGACCCCTCGTAATTTTTCAGAAGGAGACCTAGTGCTATTATATGATCAAGCTAACGATAAATTAGGTGCTGGAAAATTCGTTCCTATGTGGCATGGGCCCTACATTGTCAAGCGAAAGCTAGCAAAAGGGGCCTATGAGCTGGTAGATTTTGATGGGGACTCTTTGGGTAAGCCCAGAAATGGACTTTACCTAAAGAGGTATTATGCTTAAATGGTGGGTATGGAGATTCAGTTAGTTTAAGTTAGGTTAATTTTTCTTTCTAGCTGGTATGTTTGCTTAGTTTCGACAGTGTGCTTAGCTTAGAGAGTGTGTTTTTCGTCGTTATTCTGGCTTATCTTGGTTTTACTCTTGATATTGCAGATGTCGACACCTCTCCAAACGTACATTGGATTTGCTGATGGTGCTTGTCGTAGTACACGGAATATCTCTTCCGCAGCTTGGGTTATCTATTCGCCCTCTGACGAGTTAGTTTCTATGCATGGGGTGAGCCTCGGTCAAACAACAAACAACATTGCAGAATATAGTGCAGTGATTGAATTATTATCTGAATCTATTTCATTTGGGATTCGGAGTTTGATAGTGAGGTTAGATTCTGAACTCGTTGTACTACAACTTAATAGAGTCTATGCCATTAGAAATCCAGTGTTATTAAGATTGTTTCTGAGGGTGCGTCTCTTGGAACGTGAATTTGATTACATTGAATATCAGCATATTCCAAGGTCTTTAAATACATTAGCAGATGCAATGGCGTCTCGAATGTTAAATAGACATTTGTAACAATCATAAATGTAAATTTATAAACATTTCATCACATATGTTTAACAAAATAAGCCAGTAATAATGATATATATATAGATAGGAGTGTGTCAAAAAAAGTATACATCGTCTTCGATCATAGGTTGAAAAACACCTTATGATCGACAAAAATGATAAGTACAAAAAACCAAAAATGTCACATTTGTTTACAAAAAGTGACTAGCCAATCACTGGTGGTGCTCTCTATATGAGACCACTTCCCGCGCTACTCTACACAGGAACCTCCTGAAAGGTCCTGGGACTGCGACCACATAGCGCTGAAGTCGGATAGGAATATCGTCTATAGTCGTCTCTGGTATGTCCGCCGTGAGACGCTGTAGGTCCTGTTCCAGCTCGGCTAAGGTCCCTGCGGTCGCATCCTGTGGGGCTGGTGCTGGTGCAACTGGTACTCTTCTCTCAAAAGCCCGGAGATTGGCCGGACATCGTGGGCCTACATCTGCATTTTGAAAAAATTTTGCTGTCAGTTTTGAGACGATATATAAAAAACAAAAAAATAGATAATTTAAAAACTTGTGAAAAATGAAGTACCTCTGTCGTCCCATTGTTCTCCCTGTGGAAGAACCATGTCCGGATCATTGCGAAAATCTACTCCGGCATAAGGAAAATCCTGAATCGCAAAGACCTGGCTCTCCAACCAATGAAAGTAACCCGCAGGAAATCGGACAACTCCCGCTCCCTCATCAGGATGTCGGGCCATTACCGAAACCCACCGCGTCAACTTAGGCTCCCGAGGAGGCCCAAATGGGACAGTAAGATGCTAGGGGATCAGCATTGGAACTCTCTCTAGGGCAAAGCTCACAATAAAGGCCCATATCTAAAGGTCTTCAATTGTCCGTTCTTTGCCCTAGTCAGTTGGCCCTTCATATTGGCCAACACAGCATCGCACCAGTTGAAAATGGTGCCTCGGAAGCAATCTATAGCCATCCGCATTTGGGAACCAGTGGCTATGTGCAAAGCGGCAGCACCGCAAAGTCTAGTAACTGTAAAGGCAATTACCATAAGTTCAGGTCAGGATATGTATTTGATTTCTATCCCCTTATCCTGGTTTTGATTATTGCACCACTCTAGCCGGAGACTAGCAAGGGATTGGCCACCCGACCTAGTCCCGAATAGAGACAGTTGCTCGCCCCTGTTAGGCAAGCCAGTGAGAAAATATATGTCGGAGGACTCTATCTCGAGCTGGTGTTCTCCGATGTAGAAACATTGATCCTGAATGTTCCACCTTTCAACCAACCACTCTAAGAATGGCACCTGGGCCCTCATGCCAGGTATGGCCCAGTACTTGTAGAGACCGCATGCCTTTAAAGCATCAATGGAAGGTTGATGACCTATTGCGGCCAAATCAACATCTTCGTGTTCTCTTTCACGCCAATCTAGCATGGTGGGCAATCTACACACCAAAAAACATTGATTAGAATTCATTAAATCAAATTTTGATGGTTAGGTTTTGAGTTTGGGTTTTGAAAATCCGCTTTGCGCGGAGTACGCACCCCGCGTTCAGAAAACAGAGCGTGGGTACACAGCTGTTCTGAAGGTGGGCTGCGTTCGGGGTACGCAGGTCGCCCATGGGGCACCTGCGTCCCCCGAAAAGCGGACCCTAAAACCCCAAACTCTCCAAAAAATCAAACTAAAACTTAAAATGGAATTCTAAACGGATGAAATTGAAGAGCAGGATGTTGTGAAATACCTGAAAGAGACGGTGCTCGATTCCGACGGTCGGATTCTCCGCAAAGTCCACGGGAAGTTTCTTGTCAAAAGCCCTTTTCTCACCCTCAACAGTAAAATGGTAAAAATGACATGGTAAAAAGTCTTTTTATAGGTTTTTTGGATAAATGAATGCTAAGTTTGTTTATTTTTCACCATGAAGGGATATTTTTCAATGTATTTTTGCCCATCTTAAACAGGTATGAGTAATGTGTTGTTTTTGTGCAGGACAAAAGGACTTTAGGGTAAAATCATCATTTTTCACGAACCAAGACATCAGAGTCATCTTTTAAGCCCTTTTCTGACTCCTAAAACATGAAAAGATTGCCGAGCGTTTCTTTTACACTCGTTAAAATGGAATTAAAAGACGGTCTTCTTATAGCCCTTTTCTGACCGTAAAAACAAGGAAAGATTGCCGGATTTTTGTCATTTCAAATTCGATACTGGAAATAAAACGACATGCCTCTGATCGCTTTTTACTTTTCAGGTCAAAGGCATTAATCATGAAAGTACTCCTTGGTCGCAAGATCAAGCGGTTCTCTCAGGTATTATTTTATACTTTTTCGGGCTTGGGAGACACAAATTTACGAAAAAGTTCACCTTGGAGTCTTCTTTAGTTTTTTCAGACTCTCTAAAATTGAAAAACGCCGAGTTTCTCCTATACTAGACTCGTTAAAATTTCACAGTAAAGGACCTGTTCGATTACAAACAGGAACGGACCACTCCTTCTTAGGGTCCGAATCTAAACTAAGTTGGACTCATCCGAAGGATGAGCTTATAATCAAGCATATGTTATCCTCCTCAAGCTTGTAAAAAATAAAGAGGTACTTGCCAGAAATGGTGGGGGAAAAGAGAGAAGAATGAACCTATTTGTTATCCTTTGTTACAGAAGAACCTTATCACCACTCTTGAACACGACACGTTTCATTCACCTGGGTTGGGAAATCCTTTGCCTTAAAGCTGATAAAACCACTCTGAAAGTCTTCAATAGTTTCTGGGTATTAACTTTGGGTCAATCGTCACCAAACCATCTATCGTGTCGTTATGTGTTCAAGAGGTCTCTGCAAATAAACCATTCATATGCAAAATACTTGTCATCCATTTGACCATCCCTAAGTCAGTCCTTACAGCAACATTTCTTCAACTTGAACAATGATTTCGTGTTGTGGGCTTGCCTGCAACGGGTCGCTTTCTATCGACATCAGCACATTATCTAGAAAGATGACTTAGAAATCGTCAGTACCATGAAGTCTGCATGCATCAATGGCAGGTTTCTCGCCTTCGACATCAACCCATTCATTCACATTTCATGGATTGTACTGGGTACTTTGAGAACCATTGACATCACTGGTGGTCTCTCTCACACTTGTTAACAGTTTACATCATCGACTGGTAATCAAGTGGTTTCTACCATGTTCGACATCAACTCATTTATTCGCATGGATAGAATCGTACCAATTCAGGAAGTAGAGATGAAGACCCTGGATCTAGTTTCCACCATCCAGGCTGCAAGGAGTTTTGTCTTCATTATATAATAGACTAACCATAAACAGATGGCTGCGTCCATACTGTGTCTACAAAAGTCTACGATTGTGATGTACTGCAAAATCATTCTTGTATCAGAGCAGTAGTTAGATTGTTAGTTAAAGTTTTCAATCTGAGTATGGGAATGCCTACCTCAGCGATGATAGCATCTTATATATGTATTTTGTGTTGAATATTTGCAGGTTCTGACCGGGCTCTCCGCAAGATACTCCTTGAAATGATAAAGTACTTCACCCTTCCTAGATCATAAAAAACCCTAATCTACTACAGGCTTCGCACTTTAGGGGGCAATCTGTTACACTAAAAAATGTCACCGTGACTATTTGCAGTTAGTATGGCTCCATCCACTGTCATACTATCCTCCTTGGCAAGTCTCATGCCTCTGCTCTTCATGTCAAACTTCAAGAAAAAGAGAAAGGTCATTTAAAGTCAATTATCTCTGGTATGCAGTTTCTCTTAACCTTACCTGTGTGTACGCAACCCAAGCTCACAATACCTGTGTACTTGTACGCTCTGTATGTAAAGGGGTGGGTGCGTACCCCTGTAAAGGTCAAAAGGCGCGAGTTTCATCTTAAAAAAGTTACTTGTGGTCATTTCTAGAGTCTTCTAGAAGCTTGTTTGACGTGTATGAAGCGCCTCCAGATGGTTCATGTATCCCTACCAAAGAGGAACTTATCCCATCAAGAGGGGATCTATCCCATCCAAAGAGGGGCTTATCCCATTGATGGTGGACCTGAATAACTTCCTCTAGAGCACTATAAATATAGGCATTGGGCCAAAGGGAGGGGAGGTTGAAAGCTGAACATTCCTAAGGGTAGATGCTGCTGGAATTAGGACTTCCTTGTAGAAGCTTGTGAGGAGAGATTACCATCTTTGCTTGTTTCATTTGGAAGTGGGTGAGCTGATCAGAGTAAAGGAGAACTCTTGTGGACCCTGGGAGGGACTTGCACAACACCAAGGCTCAGGTTGTAATGGTTCCTTTTGTTACCTTTTAATACAAATTAGTCCATTCTTCTCAACAATTTGTTATGTATGAGTTGTTTCATATATTCCTTGGTCTATATGTTAAATATGTTTTATTTTATGTGATATTCAGGTGTTATTTAATCGTTTGATTGTTAGTGAATGCAGGTTTCGAAGGGAAGGAGGAGCTCATCCGGATCAACGAAGCTGGACTACTACAACAGCGTTGGGTTACAGGTAGGATCTAAACACTTGATTTCTCATATTGTAAAGGCATATTTAGTGAAGGATTGCTCTTATTTGTCTTGTTTGTCACTAGAAAGTCTTAGGCTTCTAGGGAGGTCGGTTGTGTCCGCACTAACGACTCTTTCCGCATGACAGGAACACTAGCTTTGGTGTGGGTGACTTAGTCTTGAAGTGGGATAAACCCCATGAAGACAAAGGCAGACATACAAAGTTCTAGTCTCTATGGATTGGTTCGTACACAGTTCACGAAAAACTTGGCCAACACATGTATCACTTGCAATCACTTGATAGGAGGATTGACAACCTTCCTGTCAATGGCCAAGATTTAAAGTGTTATTTTCAATGATCTGGGGCCACGCCCCACCTATGTACATAACATGCTTATTGTTGCTCTATTGCTTTGCTTTGCTACTTTTATTTTTCTATCTTAATCTGTTGTTTTTCTTCGCTTTATTTTGGTTTTCATATTTTTTTTGTAAATAAGTGTTGTCCTATACTGTGTTCTGGCTTTTGAATAAGTATGTGGCTGAATTTAAAGAGTCTTGTGACACTGCAGCACTTGGCTAGGCCTGTTTCTGTCTTCTCTATGCTTGGTTGTAACTTTTGACCGATGAAGCTTGGACAGAAAATACAATCCGTTTGTAAGGGAAGCTCTGGTGAAAACATGAACCTGTGTCCAAACTAGGAAACCCCATGCCTATACTCAATCTTCTACTCTATGTGTTCAAGCTTATTCCAACTAGTAGAAACAGAGAAGGGGAAAAATCTAAACGAGCAAACCTAAATCAAAGTCTTACATGCTTCTCTGAGAAACAACCTCTTATGCTCTCAATAAGTCAAGATCCCTCTTCCACCACAAAAATAAATAAGTGCATATGCACAATCCTCCTTCAAAAAATACAAAGGCGAAAGAAGATACTGACCAAGGTAGTGACCAGGCTCGTTGTCAGTAGAGCAATTCTTGTGCTCCTATGTGACTCTAATGGGGTACTATCCAGACCTGTTGGCAGCAGAGCAACACCAAAGATGAAAACTTAAAGTCTACAAATCTTAAGCTCGCAAACCAAACTACCCTTTCCAATTTTGAAACATTGTGATCTAGTTGAAAATTTTGTTTTGTTTGACTCCGTTGGTACAATGTGAACCGTGTCTTTCCATGGGGTAAGTGGGGAAGCCAAAGTAACCTACACAATGAATCAATACTCCCTGAAAGGCCAAGGCCCTGTGCTGAAAAAGAACTGGAACAAAGAAGATGGTATTCAACTAGTGTGTCACCAAGTGTTGTAGCGGCTGCAACACCTCCAAAATTTTGGCATGCATCCAAATTTCAGAGCCTTCCTTGGTTTTTCCCTTTGATGGTTTCAAACACTCGAGCTCATCCCATGACCTCTTATCGAGTCTTCACACTCTTTTTTCTTGATCGACCATCGGTCGTCTTTTGGCATGTTGATTGTTATGTCATGCTTGTGAGTTTGTTGTGGCATTTTTGAAGGTTTGTCTTTTTGTGCATGATATGTTTTCTCTCTGTCGACACCGGTCATACTCACACACAAACAGTCGTTCGAAGACATATCTCAACTGTCGCACTTGTTGTGCTTAACCTTTGAGTCAATCTCACAAAGCACATGTTTGTATTGTTGGTTTGAGGTGTCTTGTCATTGAGTCATGCCGAGTATCTGATCACAATGTCATGTATGGACAAATACACTTGCTTTCACACTTAGTCAATTTTCCCGAAAAATTTTCGACCAGACAACCCTCTATCAACTGGACCCAATCTCAGTGACCTTGCACTGCTGCCCATAACTATGCAGAGCTTGAGACTATCCTTCGGGTAGCCCGCATTGTGCAATTCTGGAGATGAGCTAGCTGACTGTCTCCGAGAACTGCACAGAAGTTGTCCCAGAACCTGATCCATCTTTTGCTTCTCGCACGATCTCCCATCAAGCCTCTCGTTGGTCAACCAAAAAAAAAATTGACTTGAATTGTGACCCAGGGCTATACTAATCCCCAAAACCGTGTGGAACTTGTCCAGCCTGACTTCCTTGCACTACCTGAAGAAACTGCATAGACATGTGGGACAAGCATCTGCTGCTTGTCACTGCACTTTCCCAGGAAATTGCACAGATCTTCCAGGTAGGCATCCCTACTGCCCTTCTCTGTAATCAACCCAGAAATTGTGCATAGTTGTTTGTCACTTGCCCTTCTGCCCCACTCTGAAATCAACCCAGAAACTACGTAGATATGACAGGCAGGCTTCCCTGTTGGCTTGCTCTACTCTCACTCAGAAAATTACGTAGATTTGTCCATGACCTGCCCTTCTATCCCACTCTGCAATCAGCCCAGTAATTGTGCAGTTATGTCTGGGCTCGAACAATCTCCCAGGATTGCGCAATCTTGACCAACAACTCCTGCATCCCAATCTTTTCCTCCTTTGGAAAATGGCACATATTTTTCTGCTAGTGACTCCTACTCCCTGCAATGTCTTCCTCAAAGAAACTGCACAAATCCCAGTTGGATGACCTGCCCAGTGCTCCCCCTGAAGATTGTGCAAATTGTTGCAACCTTTCCCCTACACCTTTCCTAGCCTTCCTCCCGAAAACTGTCCAATTTTGCCTCCCAGCTAGGTTTTGCCCCGTAGTTGTCACTGTTGTCTCGAATTGCGCAAATCTGCCTCCCACTGAAATTTGCGCAGTTTTTCCTGAAAGTTCTCCTGAGCCTCGCATCCCTGCCTATGCTGTGCTCTACACAGTTTCAGTACCTTGTCCCTCTCTTAGTCACCTGAACCGAAACAAAAAATAATGCAGCATGTTAAACTAGGAGATTTTTGGATTTGATGTCGTCTTATCATGAGTGATTGCAGGAATAGGTACATAGATGAAACATGGCGCAATGATGAACGGAATGGAAAAGGGGTGCATGCTAGAAGACTTGCTTGCAGTTGAGCGAATGCATGAAGCACATCAAGCGAGCGAGCGAAAGGGACACATACACATGCACTATCAAGAAAAGGCCAAGACCATCGAAGACCCCACACACTTTGCCATGTGAAGGTGAAGGCATGTTACACCGAGAGAATATCATCACTCAGCAACTTGACACAGACACCACAGTGAGCCAATACATGTCAGCAGTGTCATGTCAAGTTGTGTCATGATTTGTCTCAAACACATCACTACTATGGGCCATACTTGTTGTAATCAATGTAATGTAAAAGTGGAAGTCCAAGATAGCCACATATGAAGTTGAAGAGTCATGTAAAGTCGAAAAGTCATTGGAAGTCAAACAATCATGAGGGAAGTCGAAGAGTCACAAGGATCAATTATTCCCCCTTGGCTCTATATACCCCCTCATTGTATGAGAAAATGACTTTTCACCTTGGCTCCTCCCGCATAGCCTTGAGAGTTTGTAGTATGTTCTTCGAGGAGCAAGCAGTGGCTCCAACGTCCCACTATTGGGACCAGTAATGTATGGTGTACAGATGTGTATTGGATATTTTTCTTAATTCATAAGCCTATCTCAAGAAATCAAATTTTCATGCATGTTTTGTATCCGTTTGTAAGACTATTCTTTAAACATTTGTAATGCACTTTTGCTTAACCTATACTAACATAGTTGAACTACTTCGGTTATTTTAGTACTCATATTGTTGAAGATGTGTTGTATTGTTTATCACTATTGTCTCGTCCATCTGGACTACTCCGCCAGACATTAGATAGACCATCTTTGTGTTGTCTTCATTTTAACAATCGTCACCCCCGTGTGGACTATTCCGCTGGACGGTGTACGTGTTGTCCCTTGAACTTTTGTTTTCACAGCTGCTGCATCCGCTGTGGACTATTCTGCTGGATGCTGGACAAACTCTTGTTGTTGTTCACGTGTCTTTATTCCTAGGTTGGGACTATTCCATCTCATCAAGAGGCTCACTTTACTTCCCCATTTTGACAGTAAGAGAACTCGAACACAAAAATACACTAAGCACTCACCAGGAACACTCACCTCGCTTTCTTTAAGTTACAAGCATAACACTCTCATGTCATGAATAGCAACATCTAAGGCAAATCTCTAAGATAATGGCAATTGGGCCATCGTACTGGATGGGACTCCTACACCAAACAGTGTGAAGTCTAGTTGGGACTTCTTACCGGGGAGATCCCCTGAATGTTGGCAGATCCAACACTGTCAACAGTATCATAAATCATATTCCATATCTAAGAAACAAAGGGACACAACAAAACTAAGTGGTCAACAGATTCCTCATCTTTGTTACACAATACAAACCATGAAGGACCCTAAAATGATCTCCTTATAAGATAAGTTTGAACTTATACTACATCTATATCATGATTACATTCTATGATTAATTCATTTTTATTTAAGAAAGAGTTGTTTGGGAAATACTTTGTATTCTTCCCTTATCCATGAGTATACTTTCCCTTTTCATGATTAATATGCATTAAGAATGGCAAATTAATAGATGAACGACTGACTAAATACCATGATATGGTTTGCAAAACTTTGTTATCACCTAAATTATTATATGCCATTGCAAAATATGCAATCTCAAATACTATAATCAAAAGACACTTATTAAAATAAAGATAAGAAGTCATGGGAAATATATGTAAACCCATCATGGTACTAAATAGGCTTGCTGGTAGTGGGTAAATGCATACATGATACTAAGGTAACTTCATTGGTGTATTGAACAGGCTTGTTGGCAGCGAAGCGATGTCGGGTATAGAAAGTTGAAACTAAAAGAATGCATAAATTGGTACTAAGTTATGATTAGTAATAAAATCAAAATCCTAGATTATTATTCAAACAAATAAATCAAGGCATCCCCTCCCTTCTGGAAAAAAGGTAAGATGAAAAGGTATGAGTACAAGTTTTTCTTTCTTATTATTTTAAGGATCATAAAATTTCTGTTATGAATTTTAATTAAGTTATAAGTTTTTTATCCTCATGCAAACTTATCTTTTACTCTCTTCATTAATATATAAACAGGGATAACTGGATCGTCTAGTATGCTTCTAGTTGTTGTGGAAGACAACAAACCCCATTTTATATTTATGCCATAAAAAAATGGGGACCCTTTTAAATTTTGAGACCTATATCTGTTTTAAATATTTCTTTAAATAACTTTCGAATTTGTTTTCTTCTTATTAATATATTCACCCTAAGGTTAAATTCCATGCATTATTAATAAAATTTAGTAATAAGGCCACAATCCAAAACCACAACAGTCGAGTGTTATTTTAGTCAAAGTCTCATGCATGTATATATTAAACCTTGACACGTTTCTCAACTAGCCTTCCCCAGAGATTTCACAAACTCCACATTTCCATCCTTATGGGGATCACCTTTTGGGGTGACTCAACACACACGCACACAAAAATATCTCTCTCTCTCTCTCTCTCTCTCTCTCTCTCTCTCTCTCTCTCTCTCTCTCTCTATTTTCCATGTCCTCCCAGTTCTCCTTCCCTGAAGGTTTCAGTTACGCTTTCATTCAAACACGTCAGGGCCCACGCATGCTCTTTCTCCTACTAACTTATTGGGCCTTTAATCCTCCACCTTCCATGTACTCCCTCTCTGCATCATCCTGACCCTTTGTAATGTGCTAACACTTTATTTCATTTGGGTTCCTCCTTCCGGGATGACTTGACTCATCCACATGGCGTTAATATAGTTTCCCATTGGGACATGCAATATCCTTTAGACATCACCCTATAATCCAGTCATTTCAATGATCCCATAAAAAACACTTCCCTCGTTCCTTCCAGGCTCTAACATGTGGGATGATGCAATCAGCCACAACATTTACTGACCCACTATCCCTCTCAACAATGCCAATTATCATATTAAAACAATTGTAATTATGACATAATGACTTGAAAATCGTGCTCATAACCAATTTTTCATACTTACTACCTTTTATGTTATTTACTCCTGCATGTGAGATGTTGAGTTATACAGTTGCTCGCAGATATATTGATTTACACATTTTAATGGTAATAACTCAGTGAAAAGCGTGTAACCCTACTTTTCCTTTGTAACAGAAAAATACATTCATAAGCTCTACACCAACTGTCGAAATGGCAAAACCTAAGAAGAAAATACCAATTCAGCAACCAACAGGGCCTTTTCGGGAGGTAATCGATGAGAAGTTGGCAGACTCTTTCCTCTTTTCAGATATTGTATGCATAAGGGTCCCTGTGTTTTTTCCTGACTGCTATGTGTGAGTTACTTGAAGAAAAATTATCAGTTGAAGACTATGAAAGTTTGATAATGGCGACTGCAGAGCAAGGCGACAATAAAACATCTGAGGCAACAAATAAAGATGTTGCAAAATCGTACTTGCACAAAATTTCCACGCGCCCCAGACTTCTTCCCTACAAAAATATGATTCATTGGGTGGTGGAGAATGTCGACATCTTAGACACGCAAATCGTCACCTATTAGGGAATAATTATTGGTTCATTCAAGCCTCAACATATGCAGGGTACACATCATTTACCTAAGCCACATCTGGTGTATAATTCCCAGATTCTCGATAACTTCATGAAAGAAGAATGTAACAATAAAGTAAAAGAGCTCCCTAGTTTGATTAAGGACTGGAGAATTGACCCTAACAATCATAAGGAGGATTTTTCTGACCTCTAAATACTTAAGTCCTCCTTTATGTTATGTCCCCACTATGCTATGTGGGTTGTTTTCATATCAGAATGTCTCACAGTTCCCTAAAGACTGGGTCCCTCTTATTCATAGGGGTACTGACAGGTTTTATTTTAATTGGACCCATATCTTATATGATAATTTAGCCAAACATATTCTTCATTTCCTCTCTAAGCAAACAATCTCTCATAAACCTCCTTTTTATGTCTACCTTTGTTATGGACACCATCTGTTTCCCTTTATACTTTCTAGTTATGGGATGGAAATGGACACTTATTGAACCTCTACCCATCCACATTTACCATAGCATATTGTGGGAGGAGAATTATTTTAATCACTTTTACCGCATTTATCACCTTGTTGTGATTCCTATTTGTCAAGCCATTTTCATTTCCAAGCTTCCTAGGATGTCTACACTTGCTATGGATTGTCTGTCAAGAATAGGGGACTGGTTCAAGGAAGAACTTTTTACATATATTAGGGTTTAGGGATGTAATGATAAACCACACGTTTTACCCCTTTATGTTCCATATAATATTTTGCATAGAGAGGTTGCCTATCAAACAGTTGGAACAACGATAACCCTTTAGCTAAAGAAAGCTTCCAAGAAACTCTGGCCCGAATTCCGTTCGCAGATTGGTTTGTTTACCATTTAGAATTACACTCATGTAGAAAAGGAATTGCAACCTTTATATGAATTGACGTATGCTACTGTTCTTGCAAAGGCACATGATCCTTCCAAGTTGGCCGAGAATTTAACAATTGATGCAAATATCAAGAAATATGTTCATGAATCCAACCATTATGATGAATTATTTTGTGGAGCTTCTTCTTATTTATCTGTTTGCAACAGAGCTAAGCAGTTGTCACGAGACAACTATCCACTTTTTTTAGTTTTTAGAGACACCAAAAGGTCTACCTTACCTTTGCATTTGCTCAAGTTACATGAAGGATATGGTATAGTAAAAAATCTATTAGCTCTTCAACAAAGCAGGTCACTTCGTAAATAAGTACCCCTCTTCAAGTTTCTTCTATGGATTCTCAAGAATAAAATACTTCAAAAAATTCATTCGTTAGTGATATCGTAAAAGACTAAAAAACATTTGTTAATTGTTGTTCAACCAGAGGAAGAAGCAACAATTCCTAAAAAAAGTGCTTCTGCCATCATTGGACAATCATCAGTAAATGTTTTTCCTAATTCCTTAAAAACTACTCTTACACAACCAGGTGTCATTGCTAAAACACATATTAATTTTTGGCCCAACATGGAGACAAATCCAACATCTCCAACTACTCCAATTCAGTTGCACATTGAGGAAATTCCACCAATATAAGTATTCTATAGTCCTAATCATAAGGCCATTCTACAGAACAAAAACAAGAAGAGAAAAGTTTCTATTACACAAGCCTTAACAACAAGCATTGTTCTACAAGCACCTCCATTGGAAGTAGTTTGGAAACGAACATCAACATCCCGTATGAAGAGCTTGGGGAGTTAACTCAACATGTAGTAACTTATGCTTCTGCTAGTGTTGATAAAGAAACCAAAGCTATATAATTCATTAAGGAGAAAGATGAAATATACAATAGTTGGAAGAGGAGTCCTCTCAGTGTTGAAAAATGCAGCAAGGAGTTCTCAATTTTATTTTTCCTTGATTAAATTGAGAAAATTCGAATTTCCACATCAGCAGACAACTTGGAAGCAGTTAACTTGTGTAACATGGCTTGTGTCACCCGGTCTACTCAGTAAATTTGAGTAGGAGGAGCTAGAATTTAGTTGAGCATGTGTGATTTCTAGTTTGTAGCAATAAAAGTCAGTGATCTCAAGTTGTTTTTAGTTAAACTAGTTCTAATTGTTGGAGGAACTAGTGGAAGGTTAGTTGTGTAGTGGGACTTCAGTCAAACTCAGTCATCATCTAGTTAATTGATCAATCAACCCAAAATAGCTAGTGCATGCAGAGAATTCGTGTCTAGCATTGAGTATACAAGTGTTGCATGAAGTGAGATGATCAACCTTGGGAATTGCGTAATCCATTTTGGATAAATTCCTATATAATAGGGGCCTATTTTCTCAAAAAATTGCGCAAGGAAATAAGGGCTCAAGGAGAGGAAAATTTTGACTAAGTTTGGGCAAAGCAATTATAATACATATTCTATTCATCAAACTAATGCAAGAAGTCATTGGGGTTTTTAGCGGATTTCTTTCCCCATGAAAACTATTGTGTGTATGTGTGTTATTTCTTATTGCATGTCTGAGATTATTTTTTTAGATTGTGAATTACTTTACGTAAAGCAGAAGAGTAGGTTTGTGTCTTGTGATTTTGATTAAAAGTTAATGAGAAGTTGCAAATCTACACCATAATTTCTACATGGTACCAAAGCAGGATTCACACTAGAGCAGAAAATTTCAAAGTTATTTCTCTGGAGGTTCGAGTTTGGAGTTCAGTGCAGCAGGATCTCTTCATATCTGAGAAGATGGCCTTCAACAGGTTGATGCTAGAGTATGCCTTGGAAGGCACCTCTAATTTCATCGCATGGAAGGATCACATGAAGGTGGTATTGGATGACAATTGTTTTCTATAATACATCAAGACATATGTTGTGAAAACACAAGCTTCTGATGCCCATAACATTGCTCAGAGGCAGAAATATGTACACAAGGTGAGGAGAATAATCTTGGAGGGAGTACGAGATCACATTGTCTCAAATCTCCATGGAAAAGAAACTTCATTCGCAATGTGGAAAGCACTGACAGAATTGTTCGACAATAGTAGTGAGCATAGGAAGTTGGCACTTAAGGATAAACTTCGAAGTATCAAGATGCAGAAGAATGACACTATTCTTCAGTATCTGAGCAGGTTCACACAATGTCGTGATGAACTTGGTGGGGTTGGTGCTAATGTTGCAGAAGAGGAGTTGGTAAGCCTAGCCCTTCTAGGCCTTCCCAAGAGATGGCATAAATATCAAGATACAGTGAACAGGAGGGAGAAACTACCAAATTGGGAATGCTTATAGTTCGATTTGGTATAGGAGGAAATAAGGTAGAATACTAGAGATGGGACTTCATCCAAGGGTGAGGATGAATAAAACTTTTCATTGGTTGGAAAAGGAAAGAAGGGAAAAGGGACTAAATTTCAATCCAAATCAGAATCCAGTAAATGGGGCAAAAAGAAAGATTTTGTAATATTCCTAACTAAAAATCAACAGTGATAAACAAAGCATACAATGGTACATGCAATACGCAAACCCACACAAAATTAAATGTCCATAAATGCACCAGAAAATTGCACCAGCTAAGCTATTTATTATAAATTAATAGGGTTACTTATAAGCATGAAATGAGTGCACCTGGGCTTGCCCAAGGCAAGCTAAACAAGTCCCATGTGGAAAAGATGAGAGCTTGAATGTTGTAGCTTCAATCCCATCTAACTTTTGTGTTGGCCTTAATAAAACTGCACTGCTGGCTGAAGTGGAACTATTGTTTGACCCCCTTTTGGTGCTTAGAAAATTCCAGGAAATGAACCCTGGACTCCTCTCGAATAACCTACCAAAACCCATAAAGGGCTTGGTCTAGTTTAGACCCCCAAAATTACCCCCAATTTCAGCATCCTCCTCCACTTGCTCGGTAGCTTGACCCACCTGGAAATGTTGTTATTTCTACCTCCCAAAATGGTTGAATATTTCCCCTTAAATTTCTCCTCAATTTCCCCAACCAATTTAGTACCCACATCACTAGCCCAACCTCCACAATGAGTAACCTCCAACAAGGACTGGACAGGCCCTAGACAAAACAGCTTTGTGCTGCCCAAAAGAAAGAAATTCGACCTGAAGTGTGGCCCCTCCAGAGACCCAACAAAACCCTATGAAATGGCTACTAATTCACCTTAATAATGACCCCTCAAAGCCCGAAAAGGTATTTGCAATGTCCCTCGTTTTCCCTAGGAAAGCGTAGTTCCCTTTTATGTGCTCTCACTACTCCAGTTTGTCACGAATATGCCTAGAAAACCACCTCTAAAACAACTCCACCACACAACAATGGCTCTCCTAGGATGGCACTCGGAGTCCACCAAAGAAGAGTTGAGATTTCTCCCTTGAAATCTCTTGTGCTAAACAACACTTGCAAACTTGGCTCAACAAGTCAAGTGTGCTAAGTGAGTGAGTTTGTCTAAGTGTCAAAGAGTTCCAAAATGATGTGTGCTTCCTCTATTTTTCCTTGGGTTGCCTCCTCCTCATGTGGGACCCATACATCGAACTCCTCCATCCAAAAAGAATGAATTTCCTAAGGGGTACGTAT
The DNA here is from genome assembly GCA_031772625.1 of Pinus tabuliformis. Lineage (NCBI taxonomy): Eukaryota > Viridiplantae > Streptophyta > Pinopsida > Pinales > Pinaceae > Pinus > Pinus tabuliformis. The sequence continues at coordinate 63,671,308 of CM062804.1, read as the reverse complement.
TTCCCTCTTGGGTGGCCCCCACAACCCACTAATTATTTGATTTGCCTCTTTATCCCTATGTGAGTGTCTTCCTTAGAAAAAAATTGAAAGTGGGGTCCTCTAACCCACTTCTCCTAAGTTGGAAATCCAAAATGATCAAAATTGAACAAAATTGTATTTTCACCTAGAAATAGTTGTCAGTCCTCCCCTCCCAAATGTTGTTTGTCCCCAAGCAACTGCAGTTCTAGATGTTATAAGTTGTTCTCACCCTCCCATGTGGCATCCTCCTCTGAAAAATTCTTCCACCGGACCAAATACTCTCTGATAATCCTACTCCTTGACCTTCTCTCCCTCGTCTCTAGAGTGGCCTCCGGCTCAAGTACTAAATGCCCCTCATCATCCAATGGGGGTTGTTAGCTCTGCTACAAACTTCAGCAGTTGGGGGATAAAATGACAGCTTGGCAGTGTTGTTGATGGTTAAAGAAAGCTTGCAGCAGTATTTTCTACCTTCTCCTCCTTCAATTTCCTCATACTCTCCCAGCCACGCCATTTTTTGTTTTTCTCCTAAATCCTCTCAGTTCTCGGTTTAAACACTTCATTTCACCTCTTCATCGTTGGGAGAGCTAATGATCTTTCGGCCCTTGAGTGCTACCTTTGAATCACCATGTAACCGCGGTAATACAACTACGCGCCTACCCCACTATCCCTTTGTCCTTCGTTAAATCCCCATCATTGATCGCCCTGATCTAACAGTCTCCACGTTTCCCGCCCGCATGTTAAACCTCGTGCGCTTTCCTTGCTATCCAACCGCCTGTCGCGCGATCAAACGGTAGTCGCAAGCCCTCTTCCCGTGACCTGCCTGCCCGTTAATGCGCGATCGCCATGGTTTCTCGTCGGTGCTTCCTGCCACCTGTCGTGCGCAAATTGGATCGCACAGGGTTATACAGAAACTACCGTGGGTCCAAAGGCGGTGCGGGGAATACCGCCCGCCCGCGAAACCACCATCCTCCCGCTTGTTAACGATCGCTCACTTCTGTCACCCGATCGCCGTCAGATCTACCCAACCGCGATCCGACGACCCACATTCGCTTGTTCGATAACTCCCGATACTCCTCATCTAGAAATCTTCACCATTAATCTGTACGATCCGACGGCTAAGATTGGTTCTTCTGTTCGGTCTACTCCCGCCATACTATCTGTATCACTCTCGACTACTCTCTACTAACAAAGAAGGAAGGAGGCCAGCTACCTGTACCCTGCGTAATAAAGCTTCAACAACTGCAATTAACCAACAGCATGGTCGAGAAGGAAACAGGACAGCCTCGAGCAGTTCAAGCATTTATCAGTGATGGAGCATGTTTCATATTATACGCCACCTGCTCAGAGGAGGATTGCAGAGCACCAGAAAAGGTTGATTTTGTTCATTAAAACACTTAGATTGTAGCAGAGGCCCATTTTAGAGAATTAATGTGGTTGGTGGTTCATTAAGACACCTCCACGCATAGGATAGCAGATATTTTTTGTAATCAACCTCTATATATACCCAGAAGACAGAATGTAATAGGGGTTGATGTTTGATGGATATTGTATTGATGTAAAGTTCAACTTCTGGAGACTGTAACTACTGTGATACCTGCAACGTTTGGTCTTAATTTTCAGCTAATGCAAGCTTCTTTCGTTCTTAATTGCTCACTTTCCACTTCTTCTTCTTTGTTCCAGTTTGTGCCTGTTATGCATTTTTCATGTGCTCTTGATGTTTAGCATTAGAGGGGTTGTCATCCCACCTCTGTGTTAGAATCTAGTTAGTATTATTAAATGTGGATGCAGGTTTATGTTGTTTTAATGCCAAAGAGCTGTCATCCTGTCTGTGCATTAGGAAATATATTTGCAGCCCTCTTAACTGGTTGCAGCTGGCCATCACAAGGTCCTGTGCATTTGCTGGTGTGATTAGTATTCTCCATCATCACATTTTCCTAAAAACTATGAGTAATTGGTGGTCTAAAGCCTTGTAGTCTGGGGGTGTTCACCCATGTCTGGGGTTAAGTGTAGGAATTTACAGGGTAAGTTCCTCAGAAAGAATACCAAAAAGGACACCGCTCACAACCAGATCACAGATCAATACACCAGTATTTTGACGTGGTTAAAACCCTCAAAGAGGGAAACAGTCCACGGCCTGTCCCAACGTGGGTACTACAGGCAATTTATTAATCAAAGAATGAAAATTTACATAAGCTTCTCTCATGCACGAATTACCCGAACAATGAACCTCCATGCGCTTTAAATAGAACTCATGGACCAATCGGGTGTCAAGCCACGGATCAAGTGTCGGTAATACCGAGGAGAGAATGAACCGTCGGATCACTACATATCGTGACCGTCGGATTGTAAGTTACAAAATGTACAACGGTAAAGAAACACACTTTACCTAACTCTACACTAGACCAAGTTGAACTTAACTATATCCTATGTGTCGGAATATCCTAACATCCCCCCTTAAGAACAACTTGGGATAGGATTGAAGGATTTACAAATATGACACAATAGGAGAAGGAAGGAGGCACTAGAGCCTATCCCCCCTTAGTGACAACTTCCTGAACTCCAAGCATATATCGAAGTTTAGTGAACTTCGCCTCTGTGAGAGCCTTTGTGAAGATGTCTGCAACCTGATCATCTGTTGGACAATATTGCACTTCAAGAACATGGTCATGAATGAGCTTTCTGATGAAGTGCATGTGTAGTTCAATGTGTTTGCTGCGCTGATGCTGGACTGGATCTTTGCATAGCTGAATGGCACTTTGATTATCACACCAAAGTGTGGTTGGATGTTGCTGCTCAAAGCCAAACTCTGATAGGATCTGACGAAGCCACAAGGCTTCCTTACTAGCTTCCACGGCACCACGATACTCTGCTTCTGCTGACGAAAGAGAAATGGCAGCCTGTTTCTTACAAGCCCATGTAATAGGTCCTGAACCAAGAGTGAAGACATAACCGGCAGTAGACTTCTGATCATCAGGGTCACCAGCCCAATCAGAATCAGTGAAACCAACTAACAGAGGAGCTGCTTTGGCACTGTAATGAATCCCAAATTGTACTGTACCTCGAACATAACGAAGTATTCTTTTAGCTGCTTTCCAATGACTTTCACGGGGGTTTTGCATAAAACGAGCAACAAGGCCAACAGCAAAGGAAAGATCAGGACGAGTATGGGTTAAATACAAGAGTTTTCCTACAAGTTAACGGTATAAGGTAGCATCAACTTCAGGAGAAGTACAAGAGACTGAAAGTTTGACTCCAGACTGAAAGGGAGAAGGGGCTGGCTTACAGTCTTCCATGTGAAAATGACGAAGAATATCACAAGCATACTTGGACTGGGAAAGGAAAATACCCTCCTTGGATTGCAAGACTTGAAGACCGAGAAAATAGTGTAAGTGTCCTAAGTCTGTCATTTCAAATTTCTTTTTAAGGCTGGACTTCACATGGTTTATAAGGTTGGGATCACTACCAGTAAGAATAAGATCATCAACATAAAGAACAAGGATGATAAGAGAGTTGCCCACTTTCTTGGTGTAGACAGTATTGTCAGAATGACACCTAGAAAAGCCAGATTCTAAAAGAAAGCTATCCATTTTGGCATACCAAGCCCGAGGAGCTTGCTTGAGGCCATAAAGGGATTTCTTAAGTCGACAAACAAGGCTGGAGTCTGTTTGTATGAAGCCAATGGGTTGTTCCATATAGATTTCTTCCTGCAAGTCCCCATGCAAGAAGGCAGATTTAACATCCATCTGATGGACTTCCCATTTTAAAGAGGCAGCAAGGGAAAGAACAAGGCGGATAGAGTTCATTTTGGCAACAGGGGAGAAGGTTTCAGTGTAGTCAATGCCTTCAACCTGTGAAAAGCCCTTAGCAACGAGACGAGCTTTATGTTTATCAACTTTCCCATCTGGTCCATACTTGGTTCTGTAAACCCATTTACATCTAACAAGTTTGCGTCCCTTTGGTAGAGGAACAAGATCCCATGTATCATTTTTCATCAATGAATGATATTCTTCATTCATAGCTGCTTCCCAATGTGGATGGCCTGAAGCTTCTGCAAAAGTGTCAGGATCATGATTTACTGGAGCTTGAGCCAGTAAAGAAGAGGCTCTTTCAAACTGAGAACGTGTACGTCGCTGATCTGTAGGATCACCGGCAAGATCACCTGCTGCATCCCGAGTAGCACGGACCCATCTTGGAAGTTGAGGATCCTGAGAAGGTGGGGGAGGATTATCATCCTCGCTTTCATCATCTGAAGAAGAAATGTTTTCAAAGGTAGAAGAGATAGGAAGAGGTGGCACATCCGCCGGACTAGGCTCGCAGGCCGATTTATTTTCATCAAATTTTACATCTCTTCTAATGATAACATTTTTGGACTTAAATGGAATAAGTCTATAACCTTTTACATCTTCAGAATATCCAACAAAAGTACATTTCTCACTCTTAGGTTCTAAAGCTTTATGCTTTTCATCTGGAATATGGGCCCATGCTTCACTTCCAAACACACGAAAGTGACTTACATCTGGTTTAATGGAACTCCAAGCTTCTTCTGGAGTGATATTCTCTAGAACCTTAGTAGGAGTGCGATTGATTATATAATTTGCACAATTAATTGCTTCGGCCCAAAAACTAAGACTGAGTCCTTTAGATTGCAGCATACAATTAGCCATTTCCTTTAAGGTGCGATTTTTCCTTTCAGCTACACCATTTTGTTGTGGAGTGTATGGAACAGTATGTTGCATTTGAATTCCATTTTCGGTGCAAAAGTTGATGAATGTGTTTTTAACATATTCTCCACCATTATCAGTTCTTAGCTTAAGAATTTGATGTCCAGATTGTTTTTCAACAAAGGCTTTGAAGGCCAAAAATGTGTTAAATACTTCGCTCTTGAGTTTTAAGAAGTATACCCAAGTGCGTCTGGAGAAATCATCAATGAAAGTTAAGAAGTACTTGCAGCCAGAGAATGAAGCAACAGGAAGAGGACCACATAAATCACTGTGCACAAGCTGTAAAGGGGCTGAGGCGTGCCAAGAGGCACGTTTGTCAAAACTGTCCCGATGATGTTTTCCGAGTACACATCCGGAACAAACACCATCTCTGCAAGATACCATAGGAAGACCTGTCACCATATTTTCTTTACATAGATGCTGAAGGGAGCGATAGTTTAAGTGACCAAATCGCTCATGCCAAAGTTTGCTCACTTCATCATTATGAGCAACAAATACTGAGGGAAGATTTGATGACCCAAAGTTGTGAAACTTATACAACCTTGTGGAATCATCAGCAAGACCAGTAGCTAGAATCTGTTTAGGATCTTTTAGATCCTTGATTACAACATCATGAGGTGAAAATTCAACAATTTTACCTTCACCTGAATGAGTTATCTGATAGACAGATAGAAGGTTGCAGGATAAGGTTGGAACACATAATACATCATTAAACTGACCATTGTCTAGATGAACAGTTCCAGTTCCTACAACATTAAGAGATCTATCATCACCAACATATATATTTTTGGTGTTACAATCATTTAAAGAAGAAAACATGGCTTGGTTTTTGGCCATGTGATAAGAGGCTCCAGAATCAATGAGCCACTCATGAGAATGAGAAGAAGAAGAAGATACATTTAATGCATAACCAGACTGAGATGATTGACAACGACATGCAGAAAGTGCCATTCCGGAAGTTGAAGTTGAAGTAGGCTCCACATGGATGTTATGTTTCTTCATTGCGGCTTCCAAGGCTTCCATCTTCTTAAAGCATTTAGATTCTAAGTGGCCATCTCGATTACAAAAGTTACAATGTCTATCAGTCTTCTTCCATTTGTTTTTATTGGTCTTATCATTTTGCTGAAATGATCTTTCATTTTGAGGCTGAGTTGGTTTAGGACCATTCTTTTGAGGATATGACTTCTTAGGATTCTTTGAATTTGGTTGCTGCTGGGCGGCTAACGCTTTCGTGGAAGAGTTTCCAAGATTAAGAAGACCAAGGTGTAAGAGTTTTTCTTGTTCTCTTATTAAGGAATCACAAAAAGAGTCAAAGGAAGGGGCCTTGTAGTCTTTTCCTTGACAAATGAAAGCTTCCCTTGTAGAATGGAAAGTGGAAACAAATACAGAGTAGGCTGGTCCCAACTTAGTAAGGATGGAATAAATAAGGTTACCATCTTCTTTCTTAACTTTAACACCTTCCAAGAGATATCTAAGGGTCTTGAATTTGGACAAGAAATCTTCAATGCAAGAAAAATTATTAGGATCCAAAGTAAGCAACTCATTTTCAAGTTGATGGGCTCTAATTTCATTTTTAATCCCAAAAACTTTAGCGAGTTTTTCTAATGCTTCATGAGGAGTCTCAAGTTCTGCAATGTGGAATCTAAGATCAGGAGAAATAGACATCCCTATCAAACCACGTGCTTGATCTTGTCTATTTTCCCATTTTGCAGCCTTGTCTTCATCTTTTGGTTTCTTCTCTTGGTCTGTGGCTATTCTGAAGAGACCTTTACTTCTAAGTAAATCTTCCATGTAGGCTACCCATTGGAAGTAGTTAGTGCTGTCAAGAATGACTTGGCATGGACTTTCCATTTTTTTTAAAAACTGAAGCTGAAGATGCTGAAAGTAAGTGTTCCAATGGATAGATCTCGAAAAAATAGGTGGTTTTAAAAAAAACGGCTCTGAAAAAGGCGTCCGGATGAAGAAGTTATGGCTTTTTGAAAAAAAAATTTGTTGACGTTGTCGGCAAAGTGCGCGAATGTGCGGGAATGAAAAAATCCGCCCCCACAAAATGGAGACTGGAACCCAAGACCTCTACTCTCTTAAAATAGCTTTGAACCAATTGATCTATACAAAAAATTTGAGAGAGAGAGAGAGAGAGAGGGGGGGGGGGGGCCTTGGTTTGCGTGCTTGCCTTGAGAAAGCTCTTTTTCCCTACAAAACACAAAACAAAAACCCAACACGAATATGCAAAGAAAAATGAACCTTGCGGCTCGAAGTTAGCTTTAGCCAAAAAACTAGAAATTTAAAAAAAAAAAAATCTCAAAGTTAGCTTTAGCCGAAAAACTAAATATTTTTCTCAATGTTTCTGATTTTCCGAGATCACACTAAGGTGCGGGGAAAAGAGCATACGCATGAGAAAAATCCTTCCTTTATGTTTCTGATTTGCTCAGATCGCACAGAGTCGTAGGGAAAAGAGCATACGCAGAAATGAAAGGTATAGATCCGGTTAAAAAAAAAGCTAAATAAACCGAAACCGAAATAAGCAGAGAGAAAATAACAGTAAACTGCAAAAAAACTGTATACCTCCCGATCTGAAAAATGACGCAGCTAGGGCTACCGGAAACCTTTTCGCGTGAAACGAAAGGGGTTCCTCACTGGAACAGATGCTCCGAACGCAACAGAGCAGTCCTCTCGGCCCGAAAGCAGTCAGAAACAGCAGATCTAGGAAACGACAGCCGCATGCAGTTCTACCGGCTTCAGATTTGGATCACCAACGGACGCGGCCCTCAAATAGCTCTGATACCATGTAGGAATTTACAGGGTAAGTTCCTCAGAAAGAATACCAAAAAGGACACCGCTCACAACCAGATCACAGATCAATACACCAGTATTTTGACGTGGTTAAAACCCTCAAAGAGGGAAACAGTCCACGGCCTGTCCCAACGTGGGTACTACAGGCAATTTATTAATCAAAGAATGAAAATTTACATAAGCTTCTCTCATGCACGGATTACCCGAACAATGACCCTCCATGCGCTTTAAATAGAACTCATGGACCAATCGGGTGTCAAGCCATGGATCAAGTGTCGGTAATACCGAGGAGAGAATGAACCGTCGGATCACTACATATCGTGACCGTCGGATTGTAAGTTACAAAATGTACAACGGTAAAGAAACACACTTTACCTAACTCTACACTAGACCAAGTTGAACTTAACTATATCCTATGTGTCGGAATATCCTAACATTAAGCATAGTAGAAGTGGTTATATGGCTTGAATATGCATCATTCCTTCCATTCATCCACAATTTTCCAACATTTTTGTTGAGTTTGTAATGTTCCCGAGCATCTCTGATATACAACCTAGGAGAGTTTCTTGGGGTGATAACATTAATTGGCACTGTTCTCGGGGAGAGGAGATTGAAACTCAGCTTCCCTGGGAGAACGACACAGTTCCAAATTTTCATGATAGACAAGGTCTGGGCACATATTTTGGTTGCAATCATCTATCTGGCGACTCCACTGGAGGAAGACCAACCTTTGGCAACTCCACATTGAAGTTCTAGTGCAACTGGTGAGGCATGCTCGGAGAAATCCTTAGAAACCATCAGTTGAATCAGTGCCTGACCCTGAGAAGATTGTTAAGGAGAAGAAAAGTTCGTAGGAAGGAGCACTAGGATCAGGTAAGCCTTAAAGTTCCATGTATCTCTGTTAGTGAATGTCACCTTCAGAGATTCATTTAGCTCCTTAGTCATTCATTTCCCTTTCGGACCTCAATTCAAAGAAGCATCCATGTTGTCCATCATATTCCTCTGTCTCTGTCAGTCTTTTCATTGAAACATACCACTCAGTCTACCTGTATCCTTTCATATTCCTGAGTCATGACAGGCCAGCAAGCCTCCATAAAGATAGAAAGAATTGTTGCTGCAAGGTATGGATTCTTGGTCTTACCTGTTCTTTTGAATTCCATGCCTGCAGGAGATTATCAAGAATTTATGCCAAAGTTTACTAGTACAGAAGGAGTAACAGCTAAAGAGTACCTTGAGGCCTTTTATAGCTATGCTGATAACCTGGATATCAATGAAGACGATGTCCGGATGAGGGTGTTTTTCCAAATCCTAGAGGGAGAAGCTAGAAAATGGTTCAGAGAATTACCCCCTAGGTCTATTGCAGACATTGAAGCCCTAGATGATGTGTTCCTAAAGCACTGGTGGAGGTAATAAAGATCTGCTCTATTATCATACTGAATTTGCGAACTTGCAGAGAGAAGATGGTGAGCTGCTGTCTGATTTCAACATCAAATTTAATCATATGTACAGCAGAATGCCAACTGAAGTAAGACCCACCCCTGCTTCTGCCATGCTCACTTATGCTAATGCCTTTGATTCTCAATTCTGCCTGTTGTTAAGAGAAATAAGATGTACTTATTTGGCTGATATGCAAGATGCAGCCTTTGAAATAGAAGCAAACATCATTGTTGCAGAAAGACTTGAAGGTGATGCTGAAAGGAGAAGACAGGGAGGTGAGTCCTCATCATCCTCAGATCTTAAAATCGATATATTGGCCAGGATGATTGAGGCATTAGCCTCTGAAGTTTCTAGACTGAAAGCTGAGTAGTATTCTAAAGAAGCAGGAGTTCCTTATGACTTTTCTCTTCCAGAGCCAAATCCAAATAGAGGAGCACAGGAGAATTTGTAGATTTTGCAGAGAAATCAGCTTGAAGACCCTTTTTTAGAATATAGTCATGGAAGAAAGTAGCCTAAAGAGGAGGAGCTCCATGGTTTGGAAAATGAAGGAAGTTCCCCTTTCCTAACCAGGGCTGCTTATGAGAAAGCAATATCCAAAGGCACTGCTTGTCAATTTGTTGTATCTGCAGAACAACAAGCCTATGGCTATGAATATCTGCAAATTTTCCAACCTGGTTTGGTCCCTGGTCCAGTGATTAATAAGGGAGAGGAAAGCTCTCATCATCTTATGTTTCTTTGTCTGCTCAAAAGATAATCCCTCAAAGTTGCCCCTTGAACACTAAGGCAGAACAAAATTCAATGCTCAAGTCTGAAACTGATCGTCTCGGTCTTGATATTCTGATGCCTGCTTAGTTGGCCTCCACACAGATTAAAATGGCAGCTTGTCAGATGACAGAGGAAGAGGATGCACAGTCTCGGAACTCCTACTTGGATGTGGATTGTTTTAAGAAAAATGAAGGAGCATATAATGTCTTTGTGACCTCCACACATGAACACAATGGTACACCTTTCATATTAATTGTGCAGGCCACAGAAGACACAGACAAGTACACAGCCATGATTATTCAGCAGGTGGACAAAGGCTCCCATGAAAAACATCCAAGGAGGAGAATACACAAAAGGGAGATGAAAGTTGATCCATATCTACCTATTAAGTTCAAATGTCTTAAACTGTTTGAGGTAGATGATCAAATCAATCCTGTTTTGCAGCTCTATGATGAAGGGGCCGAGAGCAGGAGAAACAATTTTGATAGCCCATCAGTGGGCTAGTTTTTGAATATTTATGATGTTTAAGGCTCCCAAGCCTTAATGATTGTAATCGTGTTCTTTTACAGGATTTAGGTGTAGGCTTAATTTGACTCCATGCCCAATGGAATACTAGGCAATGTTTTTTAAGCTAATTTTGTATGAAGGCATTGGTCTGCAGTTCTTGAGACCTCACAGGGAGGATCTCATCCCCAGAAGGAGCTAGTGTTAGCTCTGCTACAAACTTCAGCAATTGGGGGATAAAATGACAGCTTGGCAGTGTTGTTGATGGTTAAAGAAAGCTTGCAGCAGTCTTTTCTACCTTCTCCTCCTTCAATTTCCTCATACTCTCCCAGCCACGCCAATTTTTGTTTTTCTCCTAAATCCTCTCGGTTCTCGGTTTAAACACTTCATTTCACCTCTTCATCGCTGCGAGAGCTAATGATCTTTCGGCCCCCGAGCGCTACTTCTGAATCACCATGTAACCGCGGTAATACAACTGCGTGCCTACCCCACTATCCCTCTGTCCTTCGTTAAATCCCCACCGTTGATCGCCCTGATCTAACGGTCTCCACGTTTCTAGCCCACATGTTAAACCTCGTGCACATTCCTCACTATCCGACCATCTGTCGTGTGATCAGACGGTAGTCGCAAGCCCTCCTCCCTCGACCTGCCCGCCCGTTAACGCGCGATCACGGTGGTTTCCTGCCGATGCTTCCTGCCACCTGTCACGCACAGATTGGATCGCGCGGGGTTATACGGAAACCGCCGTGGGTCTAAAGGCGGTGCGGGGAATACCGCCCGCCCGCGAAACCACCATCCTCCCACTTGTTAACGATCGCTCACTTCTGTCACCCGATCACCGTCGAATCTGCCTGACCGCGATTCGACGACCCACATTCGCCCGTCTGCTAACTCCCGATACTCCTCATCTGGCGATCTTCACCATTAATCTGTACGATTCGACAACTGAGATTGGTTCTTCTATTCGGTCTGCTCCCGCCATACTGTCTGTATCACTCCCAACTGCTCTTTGCTGCCAAAGAAGGCAGGAGGCCAGCTACCTATACCCTGCGTAATAAAGCTTCAACAACTACAATTAACCAACAGCATGGCCGAGAAGGAAACAGGATAGCCTTGAGCAGTTCAAGCATTTATCAGTGATGGAGCATGTTCCATATTATATGCCACCTGCTCAGAGGAGGACTGCAGAGCACCAGAAAAGGTCGATTTTGTTCATTAAAACACTCAGATTGCAGCAGAGACCCATTTCAGAGAATTAATGTGGTTGGTGGTCCATTAAGACACCTCCATGCATAGGATAGCAGATATTTTTTGTAATCAACCTCTATATATACCCAGAAGACAGAATGTAATAGGGGTTGATGTTTGATGGATATTGTATTGATGTAAAGTTCAACTTTGGAGACTGTAACTACTGTGATACCTGCAACGTTTGGTCTTAATTTTCAGCTAATGCAAGCTTCTTTCGTTCTTAATTGCTCACTTTCCACTTCTTCTTCTTTGTTCCAGACTGTGCCTGTTATGCATTTTTCATGTGCTCTTGATGTTTAGCATTAGAGGGGCTGTCATCCCACCTCTGTGTTATAATCTAGTTAGTATTATTGAATGTGTATGCAGGTTTATGTTGTTTTAATGCCAGAGAGCTGTCATCCTGTCTGTGCATTAGGAAATGGATTTGTAGACCTCTTAACTGGTTGCATCTGGCCATCACAGGGTCCTGTGCATCTGCTGGTGTGATTAGTATTCTCCATCATCATATTTTCCTTAAAACTATGAGTAATTGGTGGTCTAAAGCCTTGTAGTCTGGGGGTGTTCACCCATGTCTGGGTTAAGCATAGTAGAAGTGGTTATCTAGCTTGAATATGCATTATTCCTTCCATTCATCCACCATTTTCCAACATTTTTGTTGAGTTTGTAATGTTCCCGAGCATCTCTAATATACAATCTAGGAGAGTTTCTTGGGGTGATAACATTAATTGGCACCGTTGTCGGGGAGAGGAGATTGAAGCTCAGCTTCCTTGGGAGAACGACACAGTTCTAGATTTTGATGATAGACAAGGTCTGGGCACATATTTTGGTTGTAATCATCTATCTTGCGACTCCACTGGAGGAAGACCAACCTTTGGCAACTCCACATTGAAGTTCTGGTGCAATTGATGAGGCATGCTCAGAGAAATCCTTAGAAACCATCAGTTGAATCAGTGCCTGACCCTGAGAAGATCGTTAAGCAGAAGAAAAGTTAATAGGAAGGAGCACCAAGATCAAGTAAGCCTTAAAGTTCCATGTATCTATGTTAGTGAATGTCACCTTCAGAGATTCATTTAGCTCCTTAGTCATTCATTTCCCTTTCAGACCTCAGTTCAAAGAAGCATCCATGTTGTCCATCATATTCCTTTGTCTCTGTCAGTATTTTCATTGATTCATCCCACTCAATCCACCAATATCCTTTCATATTCCTGAGTCATGGCAAGCCAGCAAGCCCCCACAAAGATAGAAAAAATTGTTGCTGCTAGGTATGGACCCTTGGTATTGCCCGTTCTTTTTTTTTTTTTAACTGAAACGAGTATTTTTATTTATTTGAGGCCAAAGCCAAGCAAGAATTACAAATCACTTTCATAGCTTTTCTCTGTTTTTCTAGTACTCCTAAGGAATGTTTGCAGCAACCAGGGCTCGGAAGGCATCTAAGTCTGAAGGCAGGGGCTCGCCCTCTTTCGCCATTCGGAGAAAGCTGTGATCAGGGCGAAAGCCCCATGCATCAAATCTGATCAATCCCGATAATCTGATTCAGAACTGTTCCTGGTTCTCTGATCCGATCTGTCAAGCAAACGGATTGGCCATGCCCAGTTCAGCAGGGGTTCAGAGCCATCACGGAGCGCGCGCAGTATGTTTATTTTTTTGAGACCAAATAGCGTTTTGAAATCTATAAATATTGATAATTAGAATATGTCGTACAAACAGAATTCACAAAGTTTATCACGAGAGTCATGGGGAGACTGACATTAAAAGTGCATGCAACAATCTTCTTGCCCGTTCTTTTGAATGCCATGCCTACAGGAGATTATCAAGAATTTATGCCAAAGTTTACTGGTACAGAAGGAGTAACAGTTGAATAGCACCTTGAGGCCTTTTATAGCTATGTTGATAACCTGGATATCAATGAAGAGGATGTCTAGATGAGGGTGTTTGTCCAAAGCCTGGAGGGAGAAGCTAGAAAATGGTTCAGAGAATTACCCCCTAGGTCTATTGTAGACTTTGAAGCCCTAGATGATGTGTTCCTAAAGCACTGGGGGGATAATAAAGATCTGCTCTATTATCATACTGAATTTGGGAACTTTCAGAGAGAAGATGGTGAGCTGTTATCTGATTTCAACATCAGATTTAATCATATGTACAGCTGAAGTAAGACCCACCCCTGCTTCTGCCATGCTCACTTATGCTAATGCCTTTGATTTTCAATTATGCATGTTGTTAAGAGAAAGAAGATGTACTTCTTTGGCTAATATGCAAGATGCAGCCTTTGAAATAGAAGCAAACATCGTTGCTACAGAAAGACTCGAAGGTGATGCTGAAAGGAGAAGACAGGGAGGTGAGTCCTCATCATCCTCAGATCTTAAGATCAATATATTGGCCAGGATGATTGAGGCATTAGCCTCTGAAGTTTCCAGACTGAAAGCTGAGCAGTATTCTGAAGAAGCAGGAGTTCCTTATGACTTTTCTCTTCCAAAGCCAAATCCATATAGAGGAGCACAGGAGCATTTGCAGATTTTGCAGAGAAATCGGGATGCAAACGAAGACAAAAGGGTGAAGACCCTTTTTCAGAATATAGTCATGGAAGAAGAGCAGCCTGAAGAGGAGGAGTTCCATGGTTTGGAAAACAAAGGAAGTGCCCCTTTCCTAACCAGGGCTGCTTATGAGAAAGCAATATCCAGTGGCACTGCTTGTCAGTTTGTTGTATCTGCAGAACAACAAGCTTATCAGCAGCAGCAATCAGCAGTTGATTACTTCATCCTCTAAGAATTTGTGCCCGAAGCCAGCTCATCTTCGCATGGCTATGAAGATCTGCAAATTTTCCAGCCTGGTTTGGTCCCCAATCCAGTGCTTAATAAGGGAGAGTAAAGCTCCCCATCATCTTATGTTTCTTTGTCTGCTCAAAAGATAATCCCTCAAAGTTTCCCCTTGAACACTAAGGCAGAACAAAATTCAATGCTCAAGTCTGAAACTGATCGTCTCAGTCTTGATATTCTGATGCCTGCTCAGGTGGCCTCCACATAGATTAAAATGGCAGCTTTTCAGATGACAAAGGAAGAGGATGCACAATCTCGGAACTCCTACTTGGATGTGGACTGTTTTAAGAAAAATGAAGGAGCAGATAATGTCTTTGTGACCTCCACACATGAACACAATGGTACACCTTTCATATTAATTGTGCAAGCCACAGAAGACACGGAAAAGTACACAGCCATGATTATTCAGCAGGTGCAAAGGCTCCCATGTAAAACATCCAAGGAAGAGAATACACAAAAGGGAGATGAAAGTTGATCCATATCTACCTATTAAGCTCAAATATCCTAAAGAGTTTGAGGTAGATGATCAAATCAATCCTGTTTTGCAGCTTTATGATGAAGGGGCCGAGAGCAGGAGAAACAATTTTGATAGCCCATCAGTGGGCCAGTTTTTGAATATTTATGATGTTTAAGGCTCTCAAGCCTTAATGATTGTAATCGTGTTCTTTTACAGGATTTAGGTGTAGGCTTAATTTGACTCCATGCCCAATGGAATACAAGGCAATGTTTTTTAAGTTGATTTTGTATGAAGGCATTGGTGTGCAGTTCTTGAGACCTCACAGGGAGGATCTTATCCCTAGAAGGAGCCAGTGTTAGCTCTGCTACAAACTTCAGCAGTTGGGGGATAAAATGACAGCTTGGCAGTGTTGTTGATGGTTAAAGAAAGCTTGCAGCAGTCTTTTCTACCTTCTCCTCCTTCAATTTCTTCATACTCTCCCAGCCACGCCATTTTTTGTTTTTCTCCTAAATCCTCTCGGTTCTCGGTTTAAATACTTCATTTCACCTCTTTATCACTGCGAGAGCTAATGATCTTTCGGCCCCTGAGCACTACTTCTGAATTTCCATGTAACCGTGGTAATACAACTGCGCGCCTACCCCACTATCCCTTCGTCCTTCGTTAAATTCCCACTGTTGATCACCTGATCTAACGGTCTCCACGTTTCTCGCTTGCACGTTAAACCTTGTGCGCATTCCTCGCTATCCGACCGTCCGTCACAGAATCGGACGGTAGTCGCAAGCCCTCTTCCTGTGACCTGCCCGCCCGTTAACGCGCGATCGCAGTGGTTTCCCGCCGGTGCTTCCCGCCACCTGTCGTGCGCAAATTGGATCACGCGGGGTAATACGGAAACCGCCGTGGGTCCAAAGGTGGTGCAAGGAATACCACCTGCCCGTGAAACCACCATCCTCCTGCTTATTAACGATCGCTCACTTCTGTCGCCCGATCGCCGTCGGATCTGCCCAACAGCGATCCGACGGCCCACATTCGCCCATCCGCTATCTCCCGATACTCCTCATCTAGCGATCTTCACCATTAATTTTTATAATCTGATGGTTGATATTGGTTCTTTTGTTCGGTCTGCTCCTGCCATACTGTCTGTATCACTCCCGACTGCTCTCTACTGCCAAAGAAGGAGGCCAGCTACCTGTACCCTGCGTAATAAAGCTTCAACAATTGCAATTAACCAACAACATGGATGAGAAGGAAACAAGACAGCCTCGAGCAGTTCAAGCATTTATCAATGATAGAGCATGTTCCATATTATACGCCACCTTCTCAGAGTAGGACTACAGAGCACCAGAAAAGGTTAATTTTGTTCATTAAAACACTCAGATTGCAGCAAAGGCCCATTTCAGATAATTAATGTGGTTGGTGATCCATTAAGGCACCTCTATGCATAAGATAGCAGATATTTTTTGTAATCAACCTCTATATATACCCAGAAGACAGAATGTAATAGGGGTTGATGTTTGATGGATATTGTATTGATGTAAAGTTCAACTTCTGGAGACTGTGATACCTGCAGCGTCTAGTCTTCATTTTCAGCTAATGCAATCTTCTTTTGTCGTTAATTTCTCACTTTCCACTTCTTCTTCTTTGTTCCAGGTTGTGCCTGTTATGCATTTTTCATGTGCTCTTGATGTTTAGCATTAGAGGAGCTATCATCCCACCTCTGTGTTAGAATCTAGTTAGTATTATTGAATGTGTATGCAGGTTTATGTTGTTTTAATGCCAGAGAGCTGTCATCCTGTCTGTGCATTAGAAAATAGATTTGCAAACCTCTTAACTGGTTGTAGCTGGCCATCACAGGGTCCTGTGCATCTGCTGGTGTGATTAGTATTCTCCATCATCACATTTTCCTTAAAATTGTGAGTAATTGGTGGTCTAAATCCTTGTAGTCTGGGGGTGTTCACCCATGTCTGGGGTTAAGCATAGTAGAAGTGGTTATCTGGCTTGAATATGCATCATTCCTTCAATTCATCCACCATTTTCCAACATTTTTGTTGAGTTTGGAATGTCCCCGAGCATCTCTGATATACAACCTAGGAGAGTTTCTTGGGGTGATAACATTAATTGGCGCCGTTGTCGGGGAGAGGAGATTGCAGCTCAGCTTCCCTGGGAGAACGACATAGTTCCAGATTTTCATGATAGACAAGGTTTGGGCACATATTTTGGTTGTAATCATCTATCTAGCAACTCCACTGGAGGAAGACCAACCTTTGGCAACTCCACATTGAAGTTCTGGTGCAACTGGTGAGGCATGCTCGAAGAAATCCTTAGAAACCATCAGTTGAATCAGTGCCTGACCCTGAGAATATCGTTAAGCAGAAGAAAAGTTCGTAGGAAGGAGCACCAGGATCAGGTAAGCCTTAAAGTTCCATGTATCTATGTTAGTGAATGTCACCTTCAAAGATTCATTTAGCTCCTTAGTCATTCATTTCCCTTTCGGACCTCAGTTCAAAGAAGCATCCATGTTGTCCATCATATTCCTCTATCTCTGTCAATCTTTTCATTGATTCATACCACTCAGTCTACCAGTATCCTTTCATATTCCTGAGTCATGGCAGGCCAGCAAGCCCCCACAAAGATAGAAGGAATTGTTGCTGCTAGGTATGGACCCTTGGTCTTGCCTGTTCTTTTGAATGCCATGCCTGCAGGAGATTATCAAGAATTTATGCCAAAGTTTACATGTACAGAAGGAGTAACAGCTGAAGAGCACCTTGAGGCCTTTTATAGCTATGCTGATAACCTGGATATCAATGAAGAGGATGTCTGGATGAGGGTGTTTGTCCAAAGCCTAGAGGGAGAAGCTAGAAAATGGTTCAGAGAATTACCCCTAGGTCTATTGCAAACATTGAAGCCCTAGATGATGTGTTCCTAAAGCACTAGGGGGATAATAAAGATCTGCTCTATTATCATACTGAATTTGGGAACTTGTAGAGAGAATATGGTGAGCTTCTATCTGATTTCAACATCAGATTTAATCATATGTACAGCAGAATGCTAGCTGAAGTAAGTCCCACCCCTGCTTCTACCATGCTCACTTATGCTAATGCCTTTGATTCTCAATTCTACCTGTTGTTAAGAGAAAGAATATGTACTTCTTTGGCTGATATGCAAGATGCAACCTTTGAAATAGAAGCAAACATCATTGCTGCAGAAAGACTCGAAGGTGATGCTGAAAGGAGAAGACAGGGAGGTGAGTCCTCATCATCCTCAGATCTTAAGATCGATATATTGGCCAGGATGATTGAGGCATTAGCCTCTGAAGTTTCCAAACTGAAAGTTGAGCAACATTCTGAAGAAGCAGGAGTTCCTTGTGACTTTTCTCTTCCAAAGTCAAATCCATATAGAGGAGCACAGGAGCATTTGTAGATTTTGCAGAAAAATCAGGATGCAAACGAAGACAAAATGGTGAAGACCCTTTTTCAGAATATAGTCATGGAAGAAGAGCAGCCTAAAGAGGTGGAGGTCCATGGTTTGGAAAACAAAGGAAGTGCCCCTTTCCTAACCAGAGATGCTTATGAGAAAGCAATATCCAGAGGCACTGCTTGTCAGTTTGTTGTATCTGCAGAACAACAAGCTTATCAGCAGCAGCAATCAGCAGCTGATTCCTTCATCCTCCAAGAATTTGTGCCTGAAGCCAACTCATCTTCGCATGGCTATGAAGATCTACAAATTTTCCAAACTGGTTTGGTCCCCAATCCAGTGATTAATAAGGGAGAGGAAAGCTCCACATCATCTTAATGTTTCTTTGTCTGCTCAAAAGATAATCCCTCAAAGTTTCCCCTTGAACACTAAGGTAGAACAAAATTCAATGCTCAAGTCTGAAACTGATCGTCTCAGTCTTGATATTCTGATGCCTACTCAGGTGGCCTCCATACAGATTAAAATGGCAGCTTGTCAGATGACAGAGGAAGAGGATGCATAGTCTCGGAACTCCTACTTGGATGTGGACTGTTTTAAGAAAAATGAAGGAGCAGATAATGTCTTTGTGACCTCCACACATGAACACAATGGTACACCTTTCATATTAATTGTGCAGGCCACAGAAGACACAGACAAGTACACAGCCATGATTATTTAGCAGGTGTACAAAGGCTCCCATGAAAAACATCCAAGGAGGAGAATACACAGAAGGGAGATGAAAGTTGATCCATATCTACCTATTAAGCTCAAATGACCTAAACTGTTTGAGGTAGATGATCAAATCAATCCTGTTTTGTAGCTCTATGATGAAGGGCCCGAGAGCAGGAGAAACAATTTTGATAGCCCATCAGTGGGCCAGTTTTTGAATATTTATGATGTTTAAGGCTCTCAAGCCTTAATGATTGTAATCGTGTTCTTTTACAGGATTTAGGTGTAGGCTTAATTTGACTCCATGCCCAATGGAATAATAGGCAATGTTTTTTAATTTGATTTTGTATGAAGGCATTGGTCTGCAGTTCTTGAGACCTCATAGGGAGGATCTCATCCTCAGAAGGAGCCAGTGTTAGCTCTACTACAAACTTCAGCAGTTGGGGGATAAAATGACAGCTTGGCAGTATTGTTGATGGTTAAAGAAAGCTTGTAGCAGTCTTTTCTACCTTCTCCTCCTTCAATTTCCTCATACTCTCCCAGCCACGCCATTTTTTGTTTTTCTCCTAAATCCTCTTGGTTCTCGGTTTAAACACTTCATTTCACCTCTTCATCGCTGCGAGAGCTAATGATCTTTCGGCCCCCTAGTGCTACTTCTGAATCACCATGTAACCGCGGTAATACAACTGCGCGCCTACCCCACTATCCCTCTGTCCTTCATTAAATCCCCACTGTTAAACTTCGTGCGCTTTCCTCGCTATCCGACCATCCGTCATGTGATTGTACGGTAGTCGCAAGCCCTCTCCCGTGACCTGCCGCTCGTTAACGCGCGATCACAGTGGTTTCCCATCGGTGCTTCCTGCCACCTATCGCGCACAGATTGGATCGTGTGGGGTTATACGGAAACTGCCGTGGATCCAAAGGTAGTGCGGGGAATACCACCCGCCCGCAAAACCACCATCCTCCCGCTTGTTAACAATCGCTCACTTCTGCCACCCGATCACCGTCAAATCTGCCCAACCGTGATCCAACGGCCCACATTCACCCGTCCACTAACTCCCGATACTCCTCATTTTGCGATCTTCACCATTAATCTGTACGATCCAACGGCTGAGATTGGTTCTTCTGTTCGGTCTACTCCCGCCATACTGTCTGTATCACTCCCAACTACTCTCTGCTGCCAAAGAAGGAAGGAGGCCAGCTACCTGTACCTTGCATAATAAAGCTTCAACAACTGCAATTAACCAACAACATGGTTGAGAAGGAAACGAGACAACCTCGAGCAGTTCAAGCATTTATCAGTGATGGAGCATGTTCCATATTATACACCACCTGCTTAGAGTAGGACTGCAGAGCACCAAAAAAGGTCGATTTTGTTCATTAAAATGCTCAGATTGCAGCAGAAGCCCATTTCAGAGAATTAATGTGGTTGGTGGTCCATTATGACACCTCCACACATAGGATAGTAGATATTTTTTGTAATCAACCTCTATATATACCCAGAAGATAGAATGTAATAGGGGTTGATGGTTGATGGATATTGGATTGATGTAAAGTTCAACTTCTGGAGACTGTAACTACTGTGATACCTGCAGCGTCTGGTCTTCATTTTTAGCTAATGCAAGATTCTTTTGCTTTTAATTGCTCACTTTCCACTTCTTCTTCTTTGTTCCAGGTTGTGCCTGTTATACATTTTTCAAGTGCTCTTGATGTTTAGCATTAGAGGGGTTGTCATCCCACCTCTGTGTTAGAATTTAGTTAGTATTATTGAATGTGAATGCAGGTTTCTGTTGTTTTAATGCCAGAGAGTTGTCATCCTATTTATGCATTAGGAAATAGATTTGCAGACCTCTTAACTGGTTGCAGCTGGCCATCATAGGGTCTTGTGCATCTGCTGGTGTGATTAGTATTCTCCATCATCACATTTTCCTTAAAACTATGAGTAATTGGTGGTTTAAAGCCTTGTAGTCTGGGGGTGTTCACCCATGTCTGGGGTTAATCATAGTAGAAGTGGTTATCTGGCTTGAATATGCATCATTCCTTCCATTCATCCACCATTTTCCAACATTTTTGTTGAGTTTGTAATGTTCCCGAGCATCTCTGATATACAATCTAGGAGAGTTTCTTTGGGTGATAACAGGGGTAACTTAGTGGTTGTTGTCACATGTCGTACCAATACCTTCTTGAGGCATGAGACATGAAAAAAAGTATGAACCTTGCTCCCAGGTGGAAGCTCCATCTCATATGTCACCTCTCTAATCCACGTGACCTCCCTGTAGGGCCCATAATAACGTGGTTGTAGCTTCTCAGCCCCCTTTTTGTTCAGCGTGGACTATTTGTATGGTTGGAGGTGCAAAAACACCAAGTCTCCCACCTCAAAGTGCCTCTCTACCCTATGCTTGTTTGCGTACATTTTATGTTGATTCTAGGTGGTCTGAAGGTTGTCTTTGGGAGCCTTAAGTATGTCTTGCCTCTCCTGGATCCAATCCTTGACCTTTGGGGCCTGATTGTCTCCAAAAACAAGGCCAACAAAAGATAAAACACCATACTAATACAAAGCACGAAAAGGGGACATATCGATGGACATATGGTAGGTTGTATTGTAGCAATACTCCCCCAAGTGAAACTATCTCATCCAAGCTCTTTGTTGCCCTGTCACATAGTTCCTCAAATATCCCTCCAACCACTTGTTGACTATCTCGTTCTGGCCATCTATCTGAGGATGGTAACTGGTACTAGGAGTGATCTCAGTGCCCACCAACCTGAAGAGCTCCTACCAAAATGTCCCCATAAAACAGTTGTCCCTGTCGTTGACTATGGTCTTGGGAAGACCATGCAAATGGAAAAACTCACTGAAAAATAGATTCGCAACTTATGAAGCAGATTAAATTGAGGGGATAGAAAAGAAATGGGCATACTTTTTCAATCTATCCACCACCATGTATTTGCAGTCACGCCCTTGAACCATAGGTAGTCCTGTGATGAATTCCATCAAGATGCTCTCATGTTTCCCTTCCGAAATGGGGAGCGACTACAGTAACCCGACAGGATGGGCCAACTCCCCCTTGTTCCTCTGGTAGGCCTCTCACTCCTACACATGCCTCAACATGCCCCCCTTGAGGCCCTTATATGTGAAACACTCTCTGCTGCCTTGTAAGTCTTCAGGAACCCCTAGTGCCCTGACAATGGTGAATCATGTGTTGCATGGAGAATCCTCTCCCTCAACTGCAAGTTGGGTACCAAGAAAATGAGGCCCTTATAGTAAATGACATCAGCCATCACCCTGTAATGCCCATCTCCATGGGTGCCTTCTAGGATCTGTAATATTCCTAATTAGCCATGGCTAATTGGAATATTTGATTTTGTTCAAATTTTGCCTTCTATAGTTATTTGTAAATAAAAAAGTGAGGAAGGGGGACATAACTCACTTTTAGAATAAAAAGTCACTTCCTAGTAGCACAACGTTGTGACTTAAAGGGGAGCCAAGGGGGCCAAAGGGGGACACAGAAATGGAGCCCACTCAGACACATGGAGGGACTGCGTAGAAGAAAAGAAACACGTGGCAAGAGGGAAATTATGTTGGAGGAGGTGAGCCTTGGGATTGAGAGAGGCAAGGGCTATAAAGGAGAGAGAAGACCCCTCATTTGGATCATTCAGTTATGAGCATTTGTGATAGTCATTTCGACTTAGAGCACGTTGGTTGTTTAGCTAGTATGCAGCACTGTTTAGTGCATTGAGTGTCTCCGTTTGGAGATCTCACCCTTATCCTCGGGGGACTTCGAGCACCTGCTCGGGAAAGGTATTTCCATTGGCATTTTAGCAGTAGTTTCACCAGCATTTCAACAGCAGTTTCATCATCGTTTTGGAGGACTGCGCAGCACTGAGAGGGGTGACACAGTTCTTTCTGGCAGGAGTTCTGGGTTCAGGGTTTGCAGTAGGATTTGTGCTGAGAGATAGAGTAGGGGATCAACCCTTGCATATTGGAGAACTTTGGAAGAGGTTTCAGGTAGATTTCTGGAGGGTTTCATTCAGTGGAAGCGCAGAGCATTGAGGGACTGCGCAGAACCCCAAGGGGGTGGTTTTCGGGGTTTTTCCATTTCAGAAAAGATTTCTGGGTTTTTTTGGGTTTCTTGAGTAGAGTCCGATTCCAAAGTTTTAGCCTTTTTAGAGGAGGGGAGCAGCCCCAAATACTCATTTGATTTCTAGAAGCAACAATAGCAGGCAGTCCTCCAGCAGAATGGATGCAGTTTAGAGAGGAGCCATTCCTTTGCTATTTTGAGTGTATTTTTTCACTTGCCTTGTGCAAGTCGAGGTGCCATCTTTCTAATCACCCCCTGTACTCATTCTATTACTCAATATAATAAAATGGCTTAGCATTTCTCTCTGCATTTCTTGAGTATCTGTTATGGTTATATTGTTATATGCCACACCATTGTTATTTTTATCTCTTTGAGCATTCTCGGCCATTATACCACTTGTGTGTTTTCTCCTATACTCTTAGACAGAGTCTGGAAAGGGCCAAGTCGCCTCTTTATCTCGTCCTCTTTTCAAAGGCAACATATCTGGTAAATGCCCTCCCAGTCCATCTCTAGTTGGAGTTTGCTTGTGTTTGAGGAATATTCCTGATAAGGGATATTACAATGGTATCAGAGAATAGATTTGGCTCAGCCTATGGAGCTAGCAATCTATGACACCGGGGGAAAAACCCTACATCTGTTACAGACGCCGGAGATACAGAGACACTAGGTGTAGGTTGGAGAACACTTACGGAGAGGGAGACTGTGTTTTGGTGGTGGACGCAGAACAGGAGGAGCCTGTGGTGGACGTGGAATAGAAGGAGCCTGTGGTGGATGCAGAGTAGGAGGCTCTGATGGCAGATGATGACGGGAAGAGATTTGCAGATATGCTCCTCAAATCAGTGCAGGATCTGTCGAGGCAGATTGAGGTGATGGGGCAGAGATTCACAGCAGTAGAGGCTAGACAATGTGAGAGCCCACGAGTTTTCTAGGTTGGTGAGGGATCGAGCACATCCCACCATTTGCCAGAGCAGCGTGATACTGCGCAGTAGGTGGCTTCACATGCCCCTACACGCTCTACCATGTCCACTTTCTTAGGAGCAGACACGGGGGCCGTAGCCCAGCAGGAGGCAGAGCCCGGACATATGGGCGATTATTTTGCAGAGTACCAGGCCTATGGGTAGGAATTCAGGGAGGCCCTCTCATTCAGAGATTTTTTTCAACTCCAGTGGGAAATCAGACCCCGCGACCATCACAGAGGGTATTGGCATTACCATGATGATGACACCCACCATGAAGCGAGTAGATTCCACTTGCCTACGTTTGATGGTTCATCAAACAGTTCGACAAAGTCTTGGGTGGAGAAGCTGGACATTTATTTCCAGCTTAACTAGATGTCGGAGACAGAGGCCATCAAGGTGGCAACATTGCATTTGGATGGTGAGGCCCAGGATTGGTGGTTTCATGGGATGGTTACTCTCGGGCACTCTACAGTGATGTCATATGTTGAGTTTACCAGGAGATTGATGGAGCGATTTGATCGAAGGGATCCAAAGCAGCATTTTGTTGAGTTGACGAGGCTCAAATAGACAGGGATCCCAGAGACCTACATTGCAGATTTCTTGAGGGTCTCCGTGATGGTGCCAGACCTATCCACGGTGTGGAGGGTCTATATGTATGTTGAGGGGTTAGCATAGCCACTTCGAGGTCTAGTCTGATCCACTAAACCAGCCACACTCTAGGACGCTATCAGCAGGACCCGGGACTTACAGGATGTCTTACCCAGGACCGGACACCTTACCCTCAGAGACAGACTTTCCAGTCTAAGGGGAAGGATGTGAGGATTCCACCTCCAAAGGGGAATCCAGGACAAGTACAAATGGACGACAATGTCAGGAGGGAGCTAAAGAAGAAGCGGTTGTGCTTCACATGTCAGGAGCCATGGGCACCAGGACATAGATGTGCTGCTGGCAAGGCAAATTTTATTGATGTCTTCTCCGAAAGTAATGGAGAAGAGGATGACGAGGATGATGTGGAGATAGGAGATAGCCATGTCGTATAGGGACCTTTGCCACCTCCATCGCCAGCAGCAGGTGGTGCATCTTTTGCACCCACTGGAGGGGCCCTTGCAGCCTTGTGAGGAGTCCCCAAGTATCTGACGCTACGTGTATGAGGGACAGTACGTGGCTAGCGAGTATCAGTTTTGGTTAACATTGGGGCGACCCACAACTTCATCGATGCACAGATGGTTGAGCGGAGAGGTATACAGACAGAGAGCTTCGATGGGTTTTCAGTCTTGGTCCCAGGAGATCAGACCATGATGTGTGCTCGTTATTTTCCAGAGCTTTCAATGACGATGGGAACCTACACATTGACTGGCCACTTTTTCGTGGTCGATATTCCGGACACCAACATGATATTGGGTGTTTAGTGGCTTATCACTCTAGGGAAGGTCACGATGGATTGGAAAACCCTAGAGATGGAGTGGGACGATGAGAAGATAGGGAGGCATGAGAAGATACGGGGATAACACACATATCTGCCTCAGACTGTTTCGGCTCATCGGATGGAGGCAGTCTTCCGGAAGGGAGACATAGAGTGGGCAATGGAGCTGCGTGCATCAGAGGCAGGGACTACAGGGCAGATGGTACATCCAGAGATACAGTCCATCCTTGACCGTTACGCTATAGTGTCTGGGGAGATTCCACCAGGACAGCCACCGGATCGGGGGTTTGAGCACACCATTGAGCTTGAGCAGGGCATACAGGCAGTGATTACCACCCCCTATAGGCACCCCAAGGCCTATCGGGATGAGATTGAGCAGGCTAACCAGGAGTTGCTGGCTCTTGGTCACATTCGACCGAGCACAAGTCCTTTTGCTTCTTCCGTGGTGTTGGTGAAGAAGAAGGACGGTACATTGAGGATGTGCATTGACTACAGGGACCTGAACAAGAAGACCCTGAAGAACAGATACCCCATACCCAGGATCGATGAGTTGATGGACGAGTTGAGAGGAGCACAGTTCTTCTCAAAGATTGATTTGAGATCTGGGTACCATCAGATTCGCATGAGGGAGCAGGACATTCCCAAAACCACCTTCAGGTGTCACTATGGGCACTTTGAGTTCTTGGTGATGCCCTTTGGGCTAACCAATGCCCCCGCTACATTTCAATCCTGCATGAATCACATCTTCCGTAGTCACTTGAGGAAGTTTGTGTTGGTATTCCTTGATGATATCGTCATTTACAGCAGGACTTGGGAGGAGCATCTCCAGCACATTGAGACAGTATTGTGTATCTCACAGGAGCAACAGTTCTATGCCAAACTCTCCAAGTGTGAGTTTGGGTTGATGGAGATGTTGTACCTGGGACATATCATAGGGGTGGACAGAGTGAGAATCCACAAGGAGAAGATCAGGGCCATCAAAGAAGCCAAGAAACGTGACAGAACTCCAGGGATCCATTAGCATTTGTATTTACTACCGGAAGTTCGTCAAGAATTTCTCCCAGCTTGCTACACCCCTGACAGATTTGATGAGAAAGGGGGCTTTCAGTTGGTCGGATACAGCGCAGCAAGCATTTGACAGGCTCAAGGAGGTTATGAGCAGCTACCCAGGGCTTGCATTGCCAGTTTTCACGCAGCCATTCATTTTGGAGTGTGACACGTCGGGAGAGGGGATCGACGTAGTATTGATGCAGGGAGGTCACCCTATAGCCTATGAGAGTCGGAAGCTCCTTCCGCACGAGAGGTTTTATCCTATATACGACAAGGAGATGTTGGCCATCATGCATGCATTGGCCAAGTTCCGGCAATATTTGGTAGGTAATAAGTTCAGGGTGAGGACTGATCACAACAGCCTTAGGTTCTTTTTGGAGCAGAAGCAGCTACAAGAGAGGCAACAGAAGTGGATCAATAAGATCCAAGCATATGACTTTGACATTGAGTATGTGAAGGGTAAGAACAACGTGGTAGCAGATGCCCTTTCACGTAGACCAGCCACATTGTCTCTTATGAGCTTGGATATAGACTGGAGGGATTGACTCTTAATAGAGTACTCCAAGGACAGGTTTTCATGTGAGGTTCTGGATGGGCAGGTGGCAGATGACAGGTAGAGGGTGGTCGATGAGATCATCTATTACAAGGACCAGATCTTCTTGGCTGAGGGATCTTAGCTCAAGAAGAAGATACTCCAGGCATCACACGATTCACCATTGGCAGCCCATCAGGGGTTTACCAAAACCTATAGGGCCATTAGAGATAGGTTCTCAAGGAGGACGTACTCCAGCATATCTGGGAGTGCGATGTTTGCCAGAGGAACAAGGGAGAGATGAGCCATCCCGCGGGATTATTGCAGCCTCTTCCCATTCTGGAGAGGAAGTGGGAGAGTATTTCGATGGACTTCATCAGAGGGTTGCCCATGGTATAGGGCAAGGATTGTATCTTTGTCTTCGTTGATCGACTGACGAAGTATGCACATTTTTTTGCCATATCTGCACACTATACAGCAGCATAGGTGGCCGAGCTATTCTTCAGAGAGATCTTCAGGCTACATGGTCTTCCTAAGACCATCGTCAATGATAGGGACAGTCGTTTCATGGGCGGGTTTTGGCAGGAGTTTTTCCGATTGGTGGGGACGGAGTTGACACCGAGTACCAGTTATCAGCTAGAGACGGACGGGCGAATATAGATAGTTAACAAGTGGCTGGAGGGCTACTTGCGTAACTATGTCAGTGGGCAGCAATGAGCATGGCTGAAGTGGTTGCATCTGGGGGAGTACTGCTACAACACTTCACATCATATGTCCATTGGTATGTCACCATTCTATGCCTTATATGGGTATCATCCTTTATCTTTTGCTGACGTGATGTTTGGTGATAGCAAGGCTTCTAGAGCCAAGATTTGGATCCAAGAGACTCGGGATATCCTCCGAGCTCTCAAGGATAATATGGCTATAGCGCAGAACCAGCAGAAGCTGTATGCCGACAGGGGTCGGGTGAATAGATAGTTTGAGGTAGGGGACATGGTCTACCTACGATTATAGCCATACTGACAGTCGTCACTGAAGCAGAAGGGGGCTGAGAAGCTCAAGCCCCGCTTTTATGGGCCATACAGGGTGATACGCAGGATTGGACAGGTTGCATATGAGTTGGAGTTGGCCCAAGGTAGCAAGATTCATAACGTTTTTCTGTATCATGCCTGAAAAAGGCATTGGGTCAGCAGGTGATAGTGACAAATGAGCTACCACCCATGGATGATGAGGGGTATTTAGTGTTGCAATCGGATGCTATCATTGATACCAGGGAGAGGCAGCTGTGGAGCAAGACAGTTCAGGAATTCTTGGTGAGGTGGAAGAATTTGTTGGATGAGGATGCCACTTGGGAGAGTGAGAAAATATTGCAGCATCCATCACTTCAGTTGCTTGAGGACAAGCAACATTTTGCCGAGGGAGACTGTAATATTCCTAATTAGCCATGGCTAATTGGAATATTCGATTTTGTTCAAATTTTGCCTTCTATAATTATTTGTAAATAAAAAAGTGAGGAAGGGCGACATCACTCACTTTTAGAATAAAAAGTCACTTCCTAGTAGCACAACATTGTGACTTAAAGGGGAGCCAAGGGGGCCAAAGGGGGACGCAGAAATGGAGCCCACGCAGACACATGGAGGGACTGCACAGAAGGGAAGAAACACGTGGCAAGAGGGGAATTACATTGGAGGAGGTGAGCCTTGGGATTGAGAGAGGCAAGGTCTATAAAGGAGAGAGAAGCCCCCTCATTTGGATCATTCAGTTATGAGCATTTGTGATAGTCATTTCGACTTAGAGCACGTTGGTTGTTTAGCTAGTCTGCAGCACTGTTTAGTGCACTGAGTGCCTCTGTTCGGAGATCTCACCCTTAGCCATGGGGGACTTCAAGTGCCTGCTCGGGCAAGGTATTTCCATTGGCATTTCAGCAGTAGTTTCATCAGCATTTCAACAGCAGTTTCATCAGCGTTTTGGAGGACTACGTAACACTGAGAGGGGTGATGCAGTTCTTTCTGGCAGGAGTTCTGGGTTGAGGGTTTGTAGTAGGATTTGTGTTGAGAGATAGAGTAGGGGATCATCCCTTGCATATTGGAGAGCTTTGGTAGAGGTTTCAGGCAGATTTTTGGAGGGTTTCATTTAGTGGCAGTGCAAAGCATTGAGGGACTGCGCAGAACCCCAAGGGGGTGATTTTCGGGGGTTAGCCATTTCAGAAAAGATTTATGGGTTTTTCTGGGTTTCTTGAGTAGAGTCTGATTCTAGAGTTTCAGCCTTTTCTAAGGAGGGGAGCAGCCCCAAATCCGCATTTGATTTCTGGCAGCACGGTAGTGCTCCAGCAGCTTGGACGCAGTTCAGAGAGGGGCCATTCCTTTGCTATTCTGAGTGTATTTCGTTACTTGCCTTGTGCAAATCAAGGTGCCATCTTTCTGATCACTTCCTATACTCATTCTATTACTTAGTATAATAAAATGGCTTAGCATTTTTCTCTGCATTTCTTGAGTATCTGTTATGGTTATATTGTTATATGCCGCACCATTGTTATTTTTATCTCTTTGAGCATTCTCGGCCATTATACCACTTGTGTGTTTTCTCCTATACTCTTAGACAGAGTCTGGAAAGGGCCAGGTAGCCTCCGGATCTTGTCCTCTTTTCAGAGGCAACATATCTGGTAAATGCCCTCCTAGTCCATCTCTGGTTGGAGTTTGCTTGTGTTTGAGGAATATTCCTGATAAGGGATATTATAGGATCTCACACGCCCCCTGGTACTTGGAGTATTCTACCAACAATTGTGCCTTCCAATCCGGGAAAATGCTCATGATTGAAAGCGTCGATGGCCTTTTGGATAAGGCATCTTCCACCATATTATGCTTGCCCTTGAAATACTCTATTTCAAAGTCGTAGGCTCGGATCTTGCTGAACCACTTTTGTTGTCTATGATTGAGGTCCTTCTGCCACATAAAGTGGCAAAGACTGTTGTGATCAGTCTTCACTCTGAAGCTGTTGCCCACCAAGTACTATCAAAATTTGGCAAATGGATGCATGATGGCCAACATCTCCTTGTCATAGATCGAGTACAACCTCTCATGACTAAGGAGATCCCGACTCTCAAAATTTATTAGGTGCCTTCCTTGTGAAAAAACAACGTTAATGCCTTCACTTGATGCATCACACGCCAAGGTGAAAGGTTGTGTAAAATCAAGTAGTGCCAACATTGGACAACTACTCATCACCTCCTTGAGGTGATAAAATGCTACTTGTGCCCTGCCCTTCTATGCAAACACCCACTTCTTGGTCAAATCTGTGAGAGGGGCCGCTAACTATGAGAAGCCCTTAACAAAACTTCTTGTAATATGTGCATATGCCCACAAATCCCCTCAGCTCAACCACATTTCAGGGAATTGGCCATCCCGAATAGCTCTGATCTTCTCCTCATACACTCACACTCTAGCCTCTCCAATAATATGCCCCAAGTAGAGCATCTTCGTCAGCCCAAACTCTCACTTCGAAAATTTCACATAGAACTGTTGCCCCTCCAAAATACTAAGCACCTCCTCTAGGTGTTGCAGGTGCTCCTCCCATGTCCTGTTGTAGATCAAGATATCATCAAAGAACACCAACAAAAATTTGTGCAACTGCTTGCAGAACACATGGTTCATGCAAGACTAGAAGGTGACAAGAGCGTTGGTCAGCCCAAAGGGAATAACTAATAACTCGAAGTGGCCATAGTGACATTTGAATGTTGTCTTGGGCATATCCTGATCCCTCACTTGAATCTGGTGGTACCCTGAACATAGATCTATCTTATAGAAGTACTTGTCTCCTCTAAGCTAGTCCATCAACTCATATATCCAGGGAATGGGGTGTTTCTTCTTCAAGGTCTTCTTATTGAGGGCCTTGTAATCAATGCACATCCTCAACATACCATCCTTTTTCTTCACCAGGACAACAAATGAAGCGAAGGGGCTGGAACTGGGCCTAATGTGACCCAATGCCAATAACTCCTGAATGACTCACTCAATCTCATCCTGGTAGGCCTAAGGATGTTTATAAGGGGTTTTAATGACTGCTTTTACCTTTGGCTCTAGCTCAATGGTGTGCTCAAACCCTCTGTCAGGTAGTTGTCCTGGTGGGATGTCCCCACACACTGTAGGGTACATGTCTAAAATGGCCTGAATATCTGGATGGGGTGGTTGGGGATGGCCCCCAACCTCTGAAATCCTCAACTCCACCGCCCACTTAATGTACTGATGCCTCAAGTCAGCCTCCATCCCGTGTGCCAAGACTGTTTGCGGTGGGTATGAGTGCATGCCCCTCAAGACAACCAACTTGCCATCTGGCCCCATGAACTCCATCTCCAGCTTCCGCCAATTAGTACTCACTCGACCAAGAGAGTAGAGCCACTAGACACCCATCACCACGTTGGTATCCAACACATCCACCATGAAAAAGTGGTCAGTCACTAAGTAATTCCCCATGACCACTGTCAAAGAGGGGACATATTGGGTGCATTGAATGGTCCTATCCCCCGAAAAAGGCCAAAAAACCCCTCTAGCTCCTTGTAGTAATGCCCATCCTATGTACCATATGTGCATCAATTAAGTTGTGCGTAGCCCCACTGTCCACCAAAACTGAGACTCGTTGCCCCTACATTGTGCCTCGGATCCTCAAGGTCAAAAATTTGGGAACCCCATGCAATGAAGCAAGTACTCTCCCCCCCAAAGAAAGCACTAAAGGTTCTCCCCCAGGTGGTGGTGGTGGAGGTGGTCCCCTTGTTGCATGTGGATCATTGTCACCCCCATCTACCTCCTCCTCTACATCATCCTCCTAGTCACTATCAGAGAATACCTCAATGCAATGGGCCTTGCCCGCAGTGCATCTATGGCCTGCTACTCAAGGCTCCTGGCAGGTGAAGCATAGCTTCCTCCTCCGAAGATCTCTCCTAGTCTCCTCATCCAATTGTCCACACCCCTGGTTAGATATCATTGTTGGGGCCCTAGTGTCACGACCCCTTGGAGGAAAGGGAGCTCATGGTGGAATCGGTGCCCTAGTCTTAGGAATTGTGTCCTGCAAATCCCGAGTACAAGTCACAACCTCGTGTAGCATTGATGGTCTGCGAGATCTCACCAACCCATGTAAAGGCTCAAGCAAGCCCTCTACAAAAGTGTAGACCCTCCTAGCCTCAAACAAGTCCGACACCATCACAGATACCCTCAAAAACTCTGATATGTAATGCCTAAGGCTACTATTCTATTTGAGCTGTGTGAGCTCTCTAAAGTGTGCCTCTGGGTCCCTACTATCAAAATGATCCACAACCCTTTGTGTGAAATCCTTTAGACCAGGAGGTAACTCCTCAAAACAATTCATTGATATTCATTTAGGTTGGTCTTTATTATATACATGAGGGAGAGACTGTTCATTTCATCTCCCGATGACTATTCATATTTTCTATTATTTATTTACATCAATTTTAGTTATTCACCCTGTTAACACCCAGGTTGTTCCCTATGACTCCCAAGGGAATACGGCCGGGGTAACCACTAACCAATCTTTGGATCACAGCTTCTAGCCAAACTGTGATCAGAGAGGGCTCTCTCTTTATGATTTGTCTCTGTTATGATGGTGTTTTTAGGCTAGCTATTATGCTCAGGTTTTGGTTTATGTTTTTGGTTGAAGGATTTCTTTCAGGTCTTATGATATAGTGTTTAGATAGTGAAATACCATTGGGCAATGGAGTCTGGAGTTGTGAAATGATTTGATACGCTGGATTGGTGGTGTTCAAACTGCAGGGCCTATTGTGTATTTTAAACAACAAATTTAGCTTAAATGGTGATGTATGCCAACCAACAGAAAGCAATTAAGAATTTTCTATTAAGTTGGTGAGGTGGAAGTGAACACACTGCACAGGAGCAAAACTTGAATTCCTGTGACAAAGGCCACTGTGAAAGGTGTATTCTGAAAGTGCAGCAATTAAGAATTACACTTATCTAGATTACAGCTGAAGAAAACATTCATAAACAACACAGATTGAACTCAGGGTACTCAGTGAATAAATCCTGAAAGTTATTCTTTTTCCTTGTTGCTTAGTATTGAAAATCAGATAACATATATGGATTTTAACAAAACAACTAGTTGACAGAGAGAGTTACAGAGACTTATTGTATGGTGAAATACACAGGAATCCAGCAGTTATCAACAGACACCAGAACGCATCCAACACTTCAGAAATCCGAGAAATTCCATCACTTTCTTTATTAAACTTCTGAAAGGATTACAGCATAAGAATTTCTGTAGGAGAAATCAACAACAACCCTTGCAAGCTCATGCGAAGGGGGCTTTATAGCAACGTTTATACAAAATATCTCAGGTATTGAGTCATCTGAGAGAGAAAATATCTTCATAAATGCGTACAGAAAGTAGGAAAAGAAGTTATTGCAACTTTGAATGCAGCATAAATGCTCTTTATGTCTGTCAGAGGATAATTTTGACCTTTGGAGGTCATTGAGTCGGTTGCAACGCTTAGCTTTAATGCTGATAAATGCGCCTTTATTTCTTGCTGCGCTGTATTTTCTCGGCCCTGCCAGCTGTAGTCTTCTATCTCTGCTTTGTTGGCCGATCCATCTGCTGAGTTGGCTCAGCTTTAATCCGTCGTGCATGCTGATTTTGTTAAACTTTGCTTTGCATGACAACTGATATTTTTAAGAAACAAAATTGTTAAGTGACTCCCTGTTTACAAAATCTTATGTATTACGTTTGTCCACCATTCTTGCGTAGGGAGCTGATGCCTGAGAATAGCATCCATTGTCTCCTCTGCCTCTGTGTACTTGAAGAAATTGGGAGCCACCCCAAACAGGTGATTGATCTCATTCATTATAAAAAACAGATTTTCGACTCTGTTGTAAAGAGACTGTCCTGTGGCTGGCCCTGTTTCCTCTGAGGTGCTGGGCTTATCACTGATCTGGCTAGTGGCAAATGTATTGACCCTTTTAGCATACTGGTCATGTGTGAACAATCTCCCTGCGCTGTTCAGTAAGCCAGGGAGTCCTCTGCTTTCTAACACTTGAAACTTTTCCAAAAACTTGTTCACCTCAGTCTGCATATCCTGGGTTCTTCTCTCCAATGTCTGCACTAAGTTTCTCAGTGTGAGAACCCTTTTAACCATTTGGATAGTCTCAGTTCTGTTTGTAATTCCCATGGTAGCCAACTGAGAACTTGTTCTATGGTTAAGTACATTGATCATTCTGGTGGCCACTTCAGGCATATTGCCCAATGAAGCTCTTGATCTGTAAATCTCCTTCTGTGCCTTTGGGATGAGCTCTAACTGCTCATGGATTGTCTCAATATATGGCCATTGCTCATTGATAGATTGACCAATGTTAGCCCACAACACTATTTTAAGCTCAGCCACCACCTTGTCTAACTTGAGCTCATTCTCTAGCTCTTTGATCTTGTCTTTGAGGGCTTTGATTTCCCTGCCCTTTTCTGCCACTTCTCTCTTTGATTTATCATGTCTGTCATTTACCTTGGCCAACTTATCCCTGGTCTCATTTAACTCTGTCATTTGAGCTTCCAGGATTTGGATTTCATTCTTCAGCTTTTGCATATCCAGGCTTTGGGCCTGCTCTGTAGTTGTTGGCACTGCTGAAGTAGATGTTGCTGTCTGTTCAGTCTGTTGAGGAGGAGGAGCAGTGATAGGAGCAGTTTCCTCAAGATTTATGATTTGAGGAGGAGGCTGAGAGGTCTGACCCTCTTCTCTTTGTTTTAATGCTGCTTGCAATGCTGCCTTTGCAGCCTCTGATTCTCCTAATTTCTCTTGTGCTTGAACAAGCTCTTTATAAATGGAGATCAACAAATCTGTGGTATCTTTCTCCTGCCTTTGTTGGGCTACCTCATCTGTCTGAGGGTGCATGGTGGCTGGGAGTTTGATTTTCTTCCTCATGGCAGCCATGTCAGCATCCCTCAACTTCAAGATTTCCTGTATCCCTGAAATATTTTTGGGATCATGCCCAATTTCAACGATTATGTCTTCCAGGGACCTTATTCTGTTGTCCTTCGCCTGGGATGATGCCTTCTCCAATTCCAGTTGAGAGGCTGTGGCATTGAGGCTGCTCTTTAGTTTGTAATTTTCTAATGTTTCATCTGCCAAGGAGGCATACACCATCTCACCAGTCTGTTTATGCAGTTCAATTTTGTCCATTGGGTGTATGTCTTTGGCCATGACTTCCAGGTTGGTTCTGAGGTAATCTGAGGCAGATTGGGGATGCAGTGCTGTGGGCATAAAATGACTCATAATCATTTTGCCCTCACCTACATCAAAGGCAGACATAAGTCTTTGCTGATTGGTAGGAGCCATGTTTAGCAGGTGATTGTACAGCTGTATTTTGATAGGATCACTCCTCCTTTTAATGTCTATGAATTGTTGTTTGATGCTTACTTGTCCTTCTTTTTGCTGGCTGGAGGAGCTGACCTCCCCTCCCATAGTCCTGTCCTGTTCCTGCTGGAAGGAACTTGCTGAAGCTTCTCTGCTGGGTGGGCCCATGCCCAATGCTTGTCTTATTGCTGCATCATCCTCAGAAAAATCATTTAATCTTTGTCTCTTCTCTCCCTGGTTGATAGATGAAGTGAGAGGAGTTTCTCTATCCCTTTTTCTGCTTAAGTCCTCCTTCTGTGGAGTTTGGAGGACCGAGGCATCAGTGGTGATTTCTGGCCTAGGAGGCACTATGTTCTGAGCCTGTTGCTCAGTGGAAGTTGGGGTACCCACCACTCTTTCCTGCTGCAAGGGCTGTTGTCTGTCAGGTTGACCTTCTTCATGCTGCCTTTCCTGCTGTTGTTGATGCTGTTGCTGCTCTGCTTGCCGCTGTTCTTTATCTAGTTGCTGTGGCTCTATCTCCATTTCCTTTTCTTTTCCCTTCTCTGAGATGTTTTCAACAGCTTTTGTAGTTTGCTGTTGGGCAGTTGAGGAGGATTCAGCTGCTCCCGTTTGTGTGCTTGGAAGTGTGAATACCTGTGAACAAAGCTCAAGGTCAGCCAACTTCTTTAGATTCCTTAGTGCCCTCTTGTTCAGCTCTTCTTGTGACAAGGGCTCTTCTAAGGTCCCTCTCCTCCATTTGTCTTGGTTTGCATATTTTTCAATGTGAGGGATACTATGATGATCATAGGCAGATAATTTATATCTGAGCCTCCTCATGGATATGAAATGATTAGGGTCATAGGGTACCCATATGAAACTGGTTTGCAGGCCAAGGGCCTCAAGCATTCTCTCTGCTTCCCTCCATCCTTGCTCCCTCTCGTTATAGATGAGATGGCCAAGTTGGCTTTTCACTTTTAACTGTGCCTTTTTGCCTTTTCCTGAAAAGTGAAGCACATCAACTCTGCCAAATTGCCTAAAATACTCTAGGGCAAATAGCCTCATAGGCACATACTTAGGTAGTTTGAAAGGAGGTAGATCACACCCATATATCCTGATGACAGTGTGATGTTGGTAGAAGTACCAATCCCCGATGCTGTAAGATTTAGACAGCTGAAGAATTCTCTGCATGTCATCAGTGAGTCTCGGAGGAGGTGAGCTCATCAGCATTGCCATAGTTGGATGGATGAACAGATCCATGAATTCACAATAAGTGTATGGAGAATCAGGTGTAGAGTGGAAGACAGAGGACCAGTAGACCACTGATCTGGGATTGCCTTGGGCATCCATTCTTTTGATTGAAAAGTGAAATTTCTCATGTTGATGGTACAAGATCAAATGGTAGATGTAGGAGGTGTATCTGAACATCCTATCTCTCCTCAAATTCATCAATTGCTCATGAATCTTGTCTGATATGTAGGTGGCATAGTCATAGCAGATTGGTGACTTGCCAGGAGAAAACATAAGCATCATTACCAGCACAGTTGCATCAATATGCTCAATTGAACTATATCCCAAGATGGGAGAAATCATATCTGCAAGGTCTCTGCCCAGCTCATTGAGGTATACATGAAGAATTGGAGGGCCCATCACAATGTTAGTTTTGATGTATAATTGATTAAATTTGACAATTTGAGCATCTGTGAGTTTATCCCCTTGTTTTATCAGGTTTACCAGTGATAAAGGAACCAACTTCTTCTGAGGGTTGAAGCAAAGCATGTCTCTGATAGCTTGAGGGGTAACATAGAAAAGTACTGAACCAGATGGATCAACAACAGCTCTCTGAGAAACATCATATTGTTCAGCACAGAGGTGGATTAGTTCAGGGAACTGGTTGACCTGAGGGAGCTTAAAAATAGGGAGGAAAGAGTCCCATAAGCCCAATATATCTGTCCCATTTTCATGCTTGGCTTTCAACTCATTCAACAGATGAATGTGGAATCTGCTACTCATAAGCTTTTCTTCTGTAATTTGGTAATCCATATCTGCCAAGGCTTGCCATTTCAAGTCCCTTTGAGGGGCATTCAGAGGCTGAACATTTAGTACTACAGGAGGGACTGATGGGTCCATGGTTTTTCTAGGATTGTGGGTAGAGTTGCTATGCAGAGCAACACAATCAGGTTTTCTTCAATGAAAGATGTGAATTGTAGAGGACAGAGAGTGAATGGGAAGGTTGCAGCAATTGAAATACTGCTCTGAGCCAATAAACCAGTAGCAGGACCGAGCAGAGTGTCTTCTGTGGTGAATTTGGTTACTGAAGGTAGCTGGTTCACGACTGCGCGAACTATCTACAGATTTCAGTTCAATTTGTCCAATGTGGCCTTATAGGAGTGAAATGGATGCACTGGCTGGGTATAAGTGCTGGTTACAGTGTACTTTAATGGCGAAAGCCGAGTTTTCAGGTGTGTCCACAGATTACTCTCGGAATTACGGATAAAACAGACTTCTGGGATGATTATCGAGAATACCTGGTGAATTCGTCGGCAGGAATGGGAAATGCGCAAGTGCTGGAGGCTCTGGCGGTCTCGGAATCCCTTTAGCAAGCTGGTGCTGGTCTGGACGTGAGCCACATGCAGAAATAACAGTAGAGCTTTTTACCAAAAGTAGAAAAAACGTGAAATTTTGGCCTAAATATGGAATTTTGGTAATATTGGCGCGCTTTTTTGCTGACGTCAGCATGACGTCATAGGTGGGGTCAGGGTCGGATGACGTCAGCAGGACGTCATCAGGCCAGGTGGCGGGCTCTGATTGGTCCAGGGGGATGATGAAGTGGCATGACAGATCGGCCAATGGTTGAGCGCAAAGGATGACGTGACGGCATCGGTGGCAGTGACGTGAGGTGACGGGGAGCTGACGTAATACAGGTGGGATGAGGGAAACCGGAAACCGTCAGCGGTTTCATATCGCACCGCTTACGGTACGGGGGAGGTATGTGTCAGGTGTACCTCCGACGGGCTATGGCGGGGACGCGTGGCTGCCGCGTGACGTAACCAAAATACGGCCATCGGAAGATAACTTTCGGACGGGAGATCCGCTCCGATGCAACGATGGTCGTCAGATCTGGGGAGTCTGATCGGACGGCTGTCGGGGAACTGATGTGACCAGGGAATAAGGCGGGTAAACAGCGGACGTCGGAACAACTCCGCTGCGAATAGAGCCGTTGGATCTTCAATCTTTTCATCGGACGGCTGTCGGGAGGACGAAATAGTCAACGCATATGGTGGGGGGCGGGGATTATTTAATGATTATTCTCGGCATATGTGCATGAGCGGAGAACATTGGACTTATGGGTTTTCGTGGAATTTTTGTGACTATGCGCCCGATCTTTGAACTTTGGGTAAGGGGGAACAAGTGGGTTTTGATGTATTTTTAGCAATTTTGAGCGGGTAAAGGTAGAAACAAGGTTTTATAGGTTTTTATGTGTAAATGGGGGCCAAAAGTGAGAAAATGGATTTTAAAAAGGGGAAAGAGGGTTTGGCTTAGGCTTATCAAAATGACCAGATGTCATTTGATCCCTAACATAGGACTTATTGGCTATAATGCCAAGGGGGTGGGTATTTATATAAGATTTGGGGTTTATACACCATGGTGTTATCATTAGTAGGGGAAAGGTGAAAATAGGGGAGTTACATAATAGAATTAGAGGTTAATATGGATGAGGAGGGTAAGTGAGGGAAAAAACACTAAGTTTGCTTGAAACTCACTTAGTTTAGGGAGTAGATCAAAATGAAAAGATTTTTAGACAAGAAATGTGGCTTCTAAAAAGATTAAGAACCACCATAAAACCATAATTCTTCCATGAATCTCAGCTGCTGAGGGGATGTTAGTAATGAAACGGAAAGGGGAAGGAGGGAGGTTAGTCATGCTCCTTGCCGTAACTTGATGAAGAAGAACACCTTGTCAACTGATTGACTTTACTTCTAGTAAACACAGTTAACATATCTGCAATGGTAAAGATAACCTTTCTGCAACCCCAACTACTTACCCAGCTACTTACCTAGCATTTTTTATTTCTCCTTGGAGGGTGCACTTGAACTTGCAGACCCTTTGTGTGCCTTTTCTTTTTCTGGCTTTTTTCCTTTGATTTCTCTATCAAATTCTACCCTTATTTCTTCCAAGGTCCCAGATTAAGCTGTTGGGAACCTTTTCTTCTCTACCTAAGCTAGTTGTCTGCCAAGATTAAACTGTTTGGACAGACTTCTTTCTCTATTCTACAACTGAAAATTTAAAACATGACATGGTCCAGATTAGGCTGTTGGACCATCCATCAAAATTGAATCCTTATCAAGATATATACATACCTTGTCTCCTTATGAAAAATATGGGATCTTTGCATCATCAAAGCAGAGCATATTTGGACCTTTGAAACCAATCATGAAATATGAAACCTATTGATATAGGTAGCTAACACACCCAATCCTGATGATTAGGTGTCAACATTCCCCCCCCTTAATCTGAAGGGATGTTGGTGAGTCCAAGCATCATTCTGAATCTTTTAAGCTTTTCTCTTCCAAGCGCTTTGGTGAAGATGTCTGCAATTTGCTCATTAGTGGAACAATGGCGGAGATGGATTGTTTTAGCCTCAACATGATGTCGAATCAGATGATATTTAGTATTGATGTGCTTCGTTTGATCATGGAACTTTGGGTTCTTGGCCAACTTTATCGCCGAGGTATTGTCAATCATGAGTGGAGTCGATTGTACTTGTTTTACTTGCAAATCTTCAAGAATTTTCCTGAGCCACACAATTTATTTTGTTGCCTCAGCTGCTGCCACATTTTCCGCCTCTGTTGTGGAATCTGTTGGAATTGATTGTTTGCGTGATCTCCAGGAGACAACTCCTAATCCAAGACTCATAGCATAACCTGAAGCAGATACCCCAGTTTCTTTGTCTCCATCGAAGTCTGAATCAGAGTATCCAATCAAGCTAAAGTTGTCCACCTGTGTATACTTCATTCCAAAGTCTTGAGTTCCCTTCAAGTACCTTAGAACTCTTTTTGCAGCAGACCAATGTCCCTCACAAGGCTTTTGCATAAACCTAGAGAGGATTCCAACAACAAATGAAATGTCTGGTCTAGTAGTAGTTAAGTAGTTGAGACTTCCTACAAGTTGTCTATACTTTGTTGCATCCTCAAATTCTTTTCCTTCAATGGATGTGAGTTTTATGTTTTGTTCCATTGGAGTAGTAAGAGGATTGCATTCTGTCATGCCAAACTTGTTCAACAGATCTCTAGTGTACTTGTTTTGAGTAAGGAATATGGACTTCGGATGTTGAGTTACTTCAATACCAAGATAGTAATGAACATAGCCCAAATCATTCATTTCAAAACCTTTCTTCAATTCCTTCTTTATGGATGCAATGTAGCTTTGATTGTTCCCTATCATCAAAAGATCATCTACATATACCACAATATATACAACTGTTTTTCCAACTTTCTTGGTAAATAAAGTTGCATCATCAAGATCATAATGTTTGAAATTGAGTTTCAAAAGATGCTCAGTCATTTTTTCATACCAGGCTCGCAGTGCTTGTTTGAGGCCATACAAGGATTTCACAAGTTTGCATACTTTATGTTCATGTCATTTCACAGCAAATCCTTCAAGCTGGGACATACAAACATTCTCTTTTATATCTCCATTCAAGAAAGCAGTTTTTACATCCATTTGATGGACTTTCCAACCGTTCTGAGCTGCTAGGGCAAAGAGTGTCCGGATGGTAGCCCATTTTGCTGTGGGGGGAAAAGTCTCCTCATAATCGACCCCTTCCTTCTATGCAAAACCTTTTGCCACAAGCCTAGCTTTGTGCTTGTCAAGTGAACCATCATCTTTATACTTGTTCTTGTAGACCTACTTGCAGCCAATTGGTTTGGTTCCTAATGGAGGATCAACCAGCTTCCAAGTGCCATTCTTTATTAGGGCATCACACTCCTTTTGCATCGCTTCTTTCCATTCATCATGAGAAGCAGCTTCTTTGAAGGAAGTTGGTTTGAAATCTGTAGACAAATTCAATTCACAATCATAAGAAACATCCATATCAACAGGTGAATCAAAGTCATCTACATCACCTCCATTTTTCCGGTTTGAATTTCTAGTTCCTGTCTTTCCAACCTCATCAGGATGAACACTTTCAAGTTTCTTTGTCAGCCACTCTAGGGGACCTTTCTCAGATGGTCCAGGCTGCTCCGTTGATTGAGTTCGGACTGAATCAAGATTGAGTCTCCCAATTCTATCAATCACATCATGTAAAGTATCATCCGTTGTTGTAGTTTCATGCAGGGGAGAGAGTGCTTCAGAAGAAGATTCCACAGGTTGATCTAGTATAGGAATCCCCCCTTCAAGATGTGGAATCTGATTATCAAATTCTTGAAAATATTTTGCATTTTCGAATCTATCCAAGCGATCAAGTTGCCGCTCAACAACATTGTCAGTTTTGGATGTTTCAAGAAAGATTACATCTCTAGATACAACAAACTTTTTATTGACTTCATCATAGAGACGGTATGCTTTGGAGGTGTTTGAATACCCCAGGAAGATACACTTACGACTTCTTGCACCATGTTTGTTTCTATGTACCTTTGGTATCAAGGCATAACAAGTGGAACCAAAGACCCTGAGATGCTTTACCGAAGGAATGTGCCCATACCACATTTCACAGGGAGACTTGTATCTAATAGCATTAGATGGACATCTATTCTTTATATATACAACACATAGAACTGCATCAACCCACAACATCAATTTTACATATTTAAAAAACATCATGGAGCACACCATATTTAAGATTGTCCTATTCATTCTTTTAGCTACACCGTTATGTTGGGGATTATAAGGCACAGTTGTTTGATGTTTGATCCCATGTTCGCGAAGATATTTTTCAAATTCATTTGAAGTATATTCTTTTCCATTATCAGTGAGAATAGATCTAATATGAGATTCTGCATCATTTTCAATCCACGTATGAAAGTTCTTGAATGTTTGAAAAGCATCAGATTTGTTCTTCAATAAATAAACCCAACACATTCTGGTGTAGTCATCAATAAATGTCATCATATATTTATTTCCATTTGCAGAAGGAACAGGCATTGGACCACATAAATCTGAATGAATGAGTTCAAGTTTTCTATGTGCTCTTAAATGTGAATCATGAAAAGACTATTTGCTATGCTTTCCTAGAATGCAAGCATCACATTGCTTAAGTTTCCTAGGAATTGTAGGCAAACCAGTAACACCATTTTTCTTCAACAAGCGGAGGTTGTCATAGTTCAAATGTCCAAATCTAGCATGCCATAATAAACTTCATGGTAGTGTACCTTCTTCATAATGAGAGTTGTATGAGAAATGTTGTGCACGAGCAGAGGTGCCCTGCAGCTTGAGAAGCCTTTCTTCTTCTATCCCCCTCATGACAAGTGAGTGGTCAGATGATTTTCTCACCTCAAGCTTGCCTTCAAACATATGAATGGAGTGACCTTGCTGGCAGATGTGGACCAAGGACAACAAGTTTCTCTTCAGTTGTGGGAGATATAGAACATGATGCAGAAGAAAGTTTGGAAGACCAGGCAATTTAACCCTGATTGTGCCAAGCCCTGATGGCTTGAGTTTTGATTGGTCTGCAAAGTATACTACTCCATCAACATTGTCAGTAAATTCTTCAAAAAAATCTCTTTTATGAGTCATGTGGAAAGTTTCTCCTGAATCAAGCAACCAATCATTTTTCCAAGAAGCAAGTGAAGCATTAAATAAGTCTTCATTTACTCCGATATTA
Organism: Pinus tabuliformis; assembly: GCA_031772625.1. NCBI lineage: Eukaryota > Viridiplantae > Streptophyta > Pinopsida > Pinales > Pinaceae > Pinus > Pinus tabuliformis. Next base: position 63,628,227 of record CM062804.1, on the reverse strand, counting down.
TATTGTGCCACAACATAATGAGTGGATTCAGGTGCTTTAGCTTTGTCTATGTCATTACTTTTACCTTTGGGTTGGTTTCTTTGCTGCTCAATTTCGTCCCAAGATAACTTGCATGTAGAGGCATCACGTGATCCATTTCTTTTGTAGCGTATGCAGTGCCAATCTGACTTTTCTCCTTGAGAGTGTCTGCCCCCCCTGCCTCTTAAATATCTTCCTCTTCCTCTTCAACCACCTCTTCCTCTGGAAGAATCTTGGGCAAGATTCTTTTCTTTATGAACAAGGCACACAATCTCTTCAGAAGATTTAGGGGCTGTCTTTTTTCCAAAAGCTTTCTCCCTTTCAACAAATCTTTTCACAACAGAGTCAAAGGTAATATCTTTGAGATTTCCATTTGCTTGCAATGACTCAAGATAATTGGAGTAAGTAGGATAAAGTGCCTTGAGAAAAGCGATAAGAGGAATATCCAATTCAACCTTAGTGGATTTGATATCATGCATTATAGATTTTACTTCGGATGCAAGAGCAAGAGGTTCATTATTTTGTAATTCAAGAGTGAAGAGTTTAATCATGAGTTGAACAACTTCAAGTGCAGAGTGTGAGTCATAGAATTCCTTCAATTTTTGTAAGGCTTCGAAAGCATTTGAAAATGGAAAAATATGGTGACTCACCTCTTCACTTACAGATGCTACAATTACTGCATAGGCTTTGTTGTTCTTATTTTCCCAAATGGCGAACTCCTTGCCTGAGGTAGGCTGTTCTAGCTCTTTGTCTCCGTCTCCAACACATACTCCTTTCCACAACTCATTGAAAATGAGGGTGTGTTTTATCTTTTGGGACCACTCATGATAATTCTCCTTGCCAGTGAGAACTACTCCCATAATAGATATGATTGAATGCATTGTAAAATTTGTGTATTGTGGAAAAAAAATACTTCTATTGCAAAATTTTACTCCTAATGGTAAAAAAAATAATGTGATCTTAGTATATGAAAGCAAAGGTATTATGTGGGGAAGGTGGTTTATGGGGCAGGGAGATTATGGAGTAGGGAATATATGAGGGAGGGGTTTATGAGGAGGGTGTATATGGAACGAGATTCATTAAACGCATAATATCATATGGTGGTATGGCGCGCAGAGATACGACTGAGCGGGAGGACTGTTGGTATATCAGAGTATGGTATATCATTCAACATAAGTGTCCACAACATTATACTATTGAACGTAGTCCACAGAGTTATATATTAAAAACAATGATATATGGTATGCGGGCATATGACAGGCTTTGCTATATATGGAGTTCAAATAACAGTGGTATATGTAATAAGATATGAGGAGTCGGGTATATGTAATAAGGTATGGAATATATGCAACAATAATATGGTATGGCGTTACAGTATACCAACAGAGCCGCAACAACAGAGCCGTCGGTGGAGGCACAGCGAAGGGGAGGTATGCGGATTCAAAACAATGTATACCACAACAGATTCAAAACAATGTAAAACCACATCGTATACCACAACTTCAAAACAACCGGGTGCGGTGAGCATGGAAATGGAAGTAGAGTTTAGGACCTTCATTCAATGTAATAGAGTTCTATGGTGGTGTGTCGATATTTTACCACAACTTTCGTTGCACTCAATGTAACATCTACCAAATCTCAACGCTCTCACAGTCACAATGTCGTCCATAGTACCACGCTTCGCTGCGTACCTCTAGGAAATGCACAATGGATGTTCAACACACCAGGTTGCCTCAACGCAACAATACACCCCCTTCAACAGTAAGGTTGAATACGAAACCCATCGTTTAACACACCAATGCATTCAACAATGCATGAAATTTCGCAGGGATTTGACAAAGATGTCAGTTTGCAAAAGATGCATAACATAAGAAGAATGGCAGAAAAATGCAGGACAAACTTTTGAAGAAATGGCAAAAGGGAGTTACAAAATGGAGCTGGAAGCCAAAAATGGCGCTAGCTCTGATACCATGTCAGACCAGGAGGTAACTCCTCAAAACAATTCATTGATATTCATTTAGGTTGGTCTTTATTATTTACATGAGGGAGAGACTGTTCATTTCATCTCCCAGTGACTATTCATATTTTCTATTATTTATTTACATCAATTTCAGTTATTCACCCAATCCTGATGATTAGGTGTCAACAAAATCCTCGTAAGAAGTTATGGTTGCATGTCCAAGTGTAGTCATCTTGTGGAACCACCAATCATGGGATTCCCCTCCAAGTGTAAAGTAGCCATCTTGATGGACTCCTCCTCTGTTATTAGTTGAGTTAGAGATATATGTCCAACTTCTCCAGTCAAGCCTTGGTTCTGCACTTGGACGACCCATCAAATGTGGGGAGGTACATCCTCCCTATGGTGCAATACAGCTCTGTGTTCTTGTTGCACTAAAAATTGTCACCTTGACATTCTGCAATCTGTGTGAGTCCATTACCACTCATACTTTCCTCCTTTGCAAGTCTTAAGCCTCAGTTCTTCATATCAAGCCTTGAAAATAAGAGAAAGCCCTCAAAAGTCTATAAAACTCTGGTTCCGCACTTTCTCTTAGCATTACCTGTCGTCCCACACCTAATGGTCATGTCCCCTGCGCACCTAACCGCTCTGTTTCTGTGTTATGGGTGCAGACCCCTGTAAAAGTCAAAAAGGCGCAAGTATATTCTTAAAAACTCACTTTGAGTCATTTCTAGAAGCTTCAGGAAGGAATCTTGAGGTGGCAAGTTCGCTCCTTTAAGGTTCATGCATCCCATACCTTAAGGAGCTAACCCCTTGATGTGAGGAGCTTATCCCTTTGAAGGAGGACTCTATCCCTTCATAGGTGGACCTGTAACCTCCTTTCTTTGCACTATAAAATGAAGTATTGGGCTGGTTATTGGAGAGGTTAAAAGCTGAATACTTTTGAGGTGAAATGCCGTTGGAACTTAGTCTTCCTAATTGAGCTTTTGTGAGAAAAGAATACATACCTCTTTGATCTCATTTGGAAGAGTGTGAGGCTTGTCAAAGTAAAGGAGATTACTATTTCGGACCCTAGGAAGAGCTTGTACAACATCAAGGCACCAAAGGTTGTAAGGTTCTTCTATTTCAAAGTTAATACAAATAAGTTTATTTTTCTCAAAAAGCTGTGTTTTATGGTTTATTTTATGGATTCCTTGATCACCATAATGAACATGATTTATGATATTAGCTATGCAGGTGTTATTTGATGTGTGCTTGTTCATGATTGCAAGTTCTCAAAAGGAAACTCTTTCGGACGGTTGAAGGATGGCTGCTACAAACTAGCGTTGGACTTAAGGTAGGGTCTAAACACCTCTATGGTTTTTATTAATGAATCACAATATGTTTAGAGAAAGGTAGATTTGCTTGTCCTGCTTGTTGCTAGATATCTTTTGATACTAGGGAGATCGGCCTAGTTTGCAAGATCGATTTTTCCGGCCAACAAATTGGCGACTCCATTGGGGACTTGAATTTGGTTTTTGGTTTTCCTTTTTCTTTTTCTTTGACTTGAGAAACTTGTTCTTGTTTCTAGTTTTTGCTTGATGTGTGTGGGATTGGGTAGTTTTTAGGATCTCGATTATTTTTTATTTTTCGAAGTTTTCAGGGGACCGCACTTTCTCTTTACAAACAGTGCGGGCATCTCCGCACTTTTCCTTTAGTACACAAAAGCTCCTATTTCTTCTGGAAGCCTGCGAACACTGTCAAATGTTTGAAAAACCTAAAATGGTTTCTTCCAGTTAAGTTTAGGTTTTATTTACTCCTTTTAGTGTCTACCCAGATCTGCATGTGTTCTGTCAAAAATCTCTTGCAAGTAAGTTCCATTGGTATTTTTTTTATATGATTTTCTAGAAGTTTTGCATGCTTGGAGTGGTTTTCACTTGGTCTCTGTAGTGACTCAAAGATTAGAAGCTTGAGAAACCTTAGATTACCCTGGTGTCTTTTTGTCTTCTTGATGAGTCTGACCTGTTTGTGAAATTTTTCCTTTGTGAGAAATAGATTTACTTTTCTCTTTGCAAATCTTTGAACAAACTTGGTTATAAGTTTTGAATTTCATTTTTATAAAAGAAAACATATTTGGATGTTTTTTGATTGATTTGTTATTCTGAACGAATTAATCCTTAGTTTACTAAATAACTAAGTAAAACGTCCTCAAAAAGAATTGAAGCTTTTATTCAATTAGTTTTTTTTTTCAAGTTTTTATATCTCAAAATTAGTTTTTGTAGTTTTGTGTGTTTTCTAGAACTTGTAGATCTCTTTTGAAAGAAAATTGTTTTTTGTAGTTTTGAGTTTTGAAAAGAGAAAGGGATTTTTTGTGAGCTTTAATTAGTAGTCTCGTTTTGAATTCTTATTGAAAAAGACAAAAAGATTTTCTTTTCATTTACATGTTGAAAGAAAGATTTGTTTTTCAAAGAATTGCATTCTCAAACTCTTTCTTTTAGCTAGAAATTCATTGAAGGAAAAACGAATTGTTTATCATTTTAGGTGCATTTTTTTAGTGTTTTTGGAGTCAAGTCTTCACACCATCAAAGTTTCATTTCCATACCTATTGACTTAAGAAACAACCCATAAAAGCAACGCTTAATTAAAATTGATATAGCAAACTTTTTTATTTCTAGGGCTCTTATCACCAATATAGCTTAGGCTAGTATCTTGGAGTAGGGAGCAATTAACTTTCCAAGATAGTTAAAACAAACAAGTAGCTATATCTTGCGGTAGGAAATAAATCCAATTGTAATTGATATAATCTGGGAAGCTCCTCTTAAAGGAGTCAATCACGAGATCATGTTTGAACCTTTGAGACAATCAAGTTTGTCTCATTGGGAAAGATTGAAGATTTGTGCGTATTAAAAATGGTAAACCTCGGATTAACCATTGTTGAGGAGCCTGGGGTCACTTGTTGGTAAACCTCGGATTGATCACGTCGAGGAGCCTTCAAGGGGATTGAGCTTTGTTACTCTGCCCTTGCGCGTAGATCGAATCATAGACTATTCCCCCAGTTGTATTTGTTGTTGTTGGTAACCTTAGTGTCCATAAACTTACGATTATTTCCTAAGGTGACAGTGAAGGACGGGTCTCACTTTACCTGGAGCAGACATCGACTAGACTCACTTGGACTCTCTGGGGGTTCTCTTCACTCGAGATGGTTATGTGAAGAAACTTGTGCCAGTCTGTTTCATTAAGCAGGTTGTCGGGGTAACTGTTCCAACCGCCTTTTCTGTATTAAATTCTACGACGTTGGATTTCATCACCAACTAGTGTTTTTAGTACGGGAAGTTACTGTTTGTGTGTGGTTTGAACTCTTAGATTTTTTAGGCATGTGATTCAGTTGTTTGTTTCTTTAGAGACTTTAGGTGCTTTTATTGAAATTTTCTTTGTTTGCATGTGATTATTTTCATCCTACACCTAGAGATTATTATTCTTGATCGATCATGTCGAGATAGTCATCTACGTATTCCCAATCACCTGAAACATTTTTATATGGCGGTCCTACTGTTTCTTTGGGATACCAGTCTCTTTCTGGTACTTTTTCAGGAGCAACTCCTCGACCAACTGAACATCAGTTATCACCAGTTAATAATGGAACTAAAACATTGAACGTAGAACAGATCTTTATGATGTTTGGTAGTATTCCAAACCCTCAACCTCAAGGTAGTCAGTTACCGCTTGGGGGGCAAGGTAGTCAGTTACCGCCTGGGGGGCAAGGTAGTCAGTTATCGCCTGGGGGGCAACCTCAAGGTAGTCAGTTATCGCCTGGGGGGCAACCCCAAGGTAGTCAGTTTCCATTTGGAGGGCTACCTCAAGGTTTTCAACCTTCAGGACAATACATACCCCAAGGTCAACCCCATATTCCTCAGGATGCTTATCAACCCTAGAATCAGTACGTGCCTCAGGGTTATCAACCTCAAGGTCAGTACCCAACTCAAGGTTTCCAACCGCCTTCTGGTCAGTCATTTTTACAAGGAGCTGGAAATGTACCTCCTAATTATCAGCCCTACGTTCAACCAGGTTATGGTCCTCCATACATACAACCTTTTATGGGTCCCGGAATGAATATGGTGTGGGATCCGTCTCAAACTCAACAGACTTTACAACCTAATGTGTAGTTACCTTATCAAGCTGGACAACCTTTGGTTTCTGGTCCAATCCAGCAACCTGTCCAACCTATGGTTCAAACCTTTGCACCTGGTTTAGTTCAGCAGCCTGGGCCTAGCTCACCTCAGACTCCGCCTCGAACTGCTACTGCAACCATTTTCTGTTCAATCTACCACACCTGTTTCTGGAGTATCTGTAGCTTTGGTTTCTACTATCCTTGCATCAGTGGAAACTCCTCAAGTCTTTGTGCCCCAGTCAGGACCTACAGTTTAGACTTCGGTCTAGATGCCTGTAGGACAAGCTAGTCCAAGTACAATTGCCACGAGTCAACCGTACCAGGGACAGTATCAATCTGGTCCTACTGTACAAAATCCAGTTTATCAGTATCAACCGTACCCTGGCTATACTTATCAACAGCCTCAACAACCCCAGTTTGGTGCAGTTAATCCTAGTTTTCTAGGAGGCTATAGCATTCCTTCTGCAAATATGATTCCAGGTTATCCTGGATATCCTCCTCCTGGAGCTGGTCTCATTACACAAGGTTTTCGCGAACCTAACCGTCAGTTACCATTTATTGCAACTTTGGATTTACCTAATTTGTCGCGCCTTACGAACGATCTGATTTATTATCTTCCGTACTGGCCGCCAATGCCTAACAAGTTGCCCAGTGATATCCCAAAATTTGAGGGTAAGTCAGGTGAGGATCCGTTAAATCATGTGATGACTTATCACCTCTGGTGTGCATCTAATTCCATTATTGATGATTCTATTCGCTTACGTCTTTTTCAAAGAACTCTTATTGGTTTTGCTACCAAATGGTACATTGAGTTACCATGAGGCTCTTTTTATAATTTTAGTTAGTTAGCCACTACTTTTTTAACTCATTTTCAGTTGCCTATCAGATACGACAATGGCACGGAATTATTAACTTCATTAAAACAATCCACATCCACATATATTTCTGATCATATTCATGAATCGCAACGTAGAAGGCGTTTGGTGAAAGTTTTCATTACGAATCAAATTTTAGCATAATGGTTTGTTAAATCATTGTTACCTAAAATCACTGAAGGTGTAGCTAAGGCAAGAGTTGTCACTAAAGAGCAAGTCGTTGCTCAGGCTCAGTACCTTGACTTTGTTTATACGCAGTCAGGTACTTTCCACGAAAAAATCCCAAATCTTCCACAAACTGCAGCTCCTTCAGGGTCTCATGCTGCTGATGGTATGATTGGTTCAGTTAGTATTAAAAGCAAGAAGAAATCTTCAAAGAATTATTCTCCTACAACAACTTTACCTAATTCCCCGAAAGGAGATTCTTCCGTTGAATTTTCTGTCAATGTCCATGTCGTAGATTCATCTACGACCAAATCCGGTAGTAAAGAGAAGGGGTAGAATAAAAACAATCAAAATTCAAAAGATAAAACAAATAAAAATGAATCTATTGACGAAAAATGAAAACTTCGCTATCCTTGTTTCATCTGCGACGAGGATCATTTTACTAAGAATGCCCCTATCGAGAAAAGTTTTCGAAATTCGTTAAAGGTTCTCAAACACCTGCTATCTTGAAGGATCCTTCTCCTACTCAACATAGTAAAGCGATTGCTTCTTCCTCGAATACCTTGGAAGAACCCATTATGATGATGTCTCATGTCAGGATTGTGACACGATCGCAAGATTATAGTAGTAACAATCTTGTTGATGGTAAGGAAGCAGAATCTTCTAATTCAAACCCATCAACTTCAACTCCTTCTGGTTCTGATCCACTACAGATCGAGAAACCTAACCCTGACTTAGTAATTAAACCGCCTGCAAAAGGTATACTTTGGAAATCAGCTTTCAATCCACATGTGAGAGCTGCTCAGAATTATAACATTGTTGAAGACTTAGCTATTTCCCCTTCAGCAATGTCAATTTTGGAAGTGCTGCAATCATGCCCAGCACAACGTAATTTACTATTTTCTGCTATAGGCGTTGTTGATATTCAGGATTCGAACCTAATAATCTTCGATTTAGAGAATAGTACACCCCGCCTTCCTCATTAAATGGCTTTCCAGATTCCAGTGTTAGTCAAAATCAGACCTTGCTTTAGGACTGTGATTGATGAGGGAGCTTCTACGTGTATTATGTCGATCCAGTGTTGGAAATCGCTTGGTTCTCCCACACTCAATCAGTCTCCGACAATTCTAAAGGCTTTTGATGGCCGAGGGTTCCATCCTTTTGGTATTTTGGAAGATTTACCTATAGGGGTCGAAGGCAAAACCGTAAATCTAGATGCGGAAGTGGTTGATGCCCCTATAGATTACAACCTTCTCCTGGGTCGCAGTTGGTCTTATGCTATGACTGTTATTGTTTCATCGATCTTTCGACTTATTAAGTTTCCTCATAATGGAAAGATCGTTACAATAGACCAGCTGAGTTATTTCTCATCTGACCCAGCCTCTACTGATAGTGTTCAGCATGTCAGTAAAACAACTATCCCTTACAAGGATGTTGGGGTAGGTTTGATTAAAGATTCTGGTTTACTAGGAACTTTTTCCTTCCCTCCTAACGTATCGCCTTCTATTGCAACTATTCATATGATTTCATCGAACACTATTGCTTTTGATGATCCTTGGATCGTACCTTCTGATTCTAAGGTGGATTCATTTGATGGCGCGATGCCTTTGAATCCCTTTGAAATTGCATATCAGGCTGTACAGTCGTTTTCTGATTCCTGACCTATCACGAGGATAGTTTCTTCTTGTCTCAACCTCGTTAAAAAATGAAACTGGATGTTTCGAGGATAGTTTGTTCCCGTGTCAACCTTGTTAAAAAATGAAATTGGATGTCTCGAGCATAGTTCCTAGTCTTGTGTCAAGCTCGTTAAAAAATGAAACAAGGAGTCATGAGCATAGTTCCTTGTCTTGTGTCAAGCTCGTTAAAAAATGAAACAAGGGTCGTGAGCATAGTTCCTTGTCTTATGTCAAGCTTGTTAAAAAATGAAATAAGGGTTTTAAGGATAGTTCTTTTCCTGTGTCAACCTCATTAAAAAATGAAACAACTCCCTTTCCAAGTCGAGTCTTTCCAAGATCTCGAAAGTGAACCTTCATTCCATCCACCTCGTTGAATGCAATGAATTTTGGGGGGCATGTACCTCGATTTGAGTCATTATGCCGGGGGCATGCGAACTTATATCAAGCATAGTTTTTTCGTTTCAAGCTTGTTAAAACATGAAACTAAATCCAAGCAGAGTTCTCTATGGTTCAATCTTGTGTAAAAATGAACCCATACCCAATTTACATCTCGTGATTGCCGTTTTTATATCTAAATTTTGTTAGATGAACCTTGGTTGTTTTCATTCCATCGCCACCATCTCTTTAGTTGACCATATGCTTTCACTTGCTTATTTCTCCTTTCTTGAGGGACCACAGCTATGAGTGGTTTTATTAGCCAGCCTCTTAATCATTACATGTTTTGAGCAGTTCCACCATTAGCGGAACCAGTTGCTACCCTTTATACCACTCGTTCCTCTAGGACGATGATCCAAATCGGATCCATAAATGACTGTCATAGAACCATGACTATATCACGTTGAAACAAATCCTTGAAGAATCCAAAATAGTGATCAAAAACACCCTGAACCAGTGGCCATGGCAGCTGGCGCGGAACGACGAGGACCTCGGTCAAAGCACGCTAATCGAGGCCCATGGAGACTGCGCAGGAGGTCGATGTAGCCCCTGGGAGCCCCAGAACGGGAAAAGGAGCTGATTTTCGATGCGTGATTAGAGCGCTCAGCAAACAGGGCCGAAATGGAGGGGCCTTAAGCCCTTGGTCATGTTGGGAGCTGGAGAACCGCGGGCAGAGAAACGAAAAGCGCCAACATACGAAGGTGGGACCCACAACCTAGAAACCGACAGTATTGATTGAGGCGCCCTTCAACGGTAAGAGGTTTTGGAGGAGAGCAGAGCGATCCCACTCAACGATTGAAGCATGGCAACGGAGGTGAGAGAAAAACCGTCGTGACTGCGCGTTATCGGTCGAGCAAGTCAATCGCACTCGACGTGCGTATGACATTGGATCTGGTGGAGCCCAGATCAGACGGCTGAGATTGCGTCCGATAGACAGAAGCAGAATCGACAGGGAATTAAGTCGCGATTTAAGGGGATTTGGAATCCATTGACTACCACGGTGGAGAAAGAACATATCCACGACATAACCGAAGAAACGAATCGACGAACAGGCTCGCGCTATTCCGATGGAGACACGTAGCTACTTCCCAAGCGTTCATGCTGACGTCGAACAGGGAACTCCCAGCACACAGGCAGGAGGGGAAACAAATAGGCATGGAGATCGAATGGCTAAAGCAATGAACAGAGACAGTCGAGTTAAAGAGATTCAGATAGAGAAGAGTCCAAGAAACCAAGAGAGACAGTGAACAGTGAACCCTGAGAGGAGGACTGAGCACAGAGAGCAGTAAAGCCAAGAAAAGGAGACAGAGGGCCGAGCTGACCACAGGCAACATCGGGCACCAGAGAGCTTGAAGAATCAAGCCTTCCCATAGAGGAATCTATTCGGATTGAGCATCATAGTTGAATCTTTCCACTGTAGACTGAGGGTCACAGAGCTGGTATGAAGGAAAAGAGTCTGTGAACTCCGAGTGGCTTGGGGAATCCAAGAACCACCCTGCCAAGCAAAATCTACTTCAGGAGAACTCATATTGAGTCCCTGCATTGTAATCTCTCTGCTGAAAGACACAATAAAACAAGGCCACCACTGAAGCTGGACCGAAGACGTAGCCCTGGAGAATAGGGTGAACTCCTTATTAAAAACTACTTGTGTCTTTGTGTTGCTTACTGTATTTCTCTACTGTCTTTCCATTTAGTTTCTGTGTATTGGCAATCTGATCGATCCGTTGTTTCAACAACACAAAACAAACACACCAGCACATGGGTCTATAATACCTTTGTGTAATAAATCTTCAATTGAGGTCACTCATAGGGTGATTATCAGATCAAGTGGTATCAGAGCTCTAGGCTGTAAGGTTAGACAAGCTTGTGTTGGTTTAGCTGTGAATGCTCACTAGATCAAAGCTCAAATTGGGAGAAGGAGAGTTGGTGGAAACTAATCCTGAATTTGGGAGAGTCTATTCTTGGAAGACAATGTCAGAAGAAGGTTCTATAGGGCCAGACCCTCAATTCATAGAAAGTTTCCTAGCCATAAATTCTATGGTAGAAGAAATGTATAGGGACTTTAGAAAGCATAAGGGTGAAGATTCATTAGGCTCTAAGCAAGATAAAGAAGAAGATGAATCTCATTTCCATGACCACTCAAAAGGAAAGGGAAAAGAAGAAAGCTTCCCTACACCTCCTAGTAGCCATGTGCATAATAAGAAGGCATCTTTGATTAAGTTAGATGTTAAATTTTATTTGCCTATATATGATGGAGAGCTAAATGCTGAAAAGTTGGACAATTGGATTAAACAAATTGATGTGTATTGCAGAGTACAAAATATAGACTCAGACAAGAGCAAGATTCAGCTAGCAAGCCTTCGCCTAGGGGGCACTGCCTTGGTTTGGTGGGAAGGCAGAACCCAAGCTGATATGAGGAAGCATGGTAAGACCATCTCTGTCTGGAGTGAATTTGTTACTGCAATCAAAAAGCAGTTCTATCCATTGGCCTACATGCAACAAGCCATGATGAGTTGGAAAACTCTTCAGCAGTTGAAAGGGAAAAGTGTACAAGGGTATACTCAAGAGTTCCGAAAGAGAGCATTGATGTTGGGTATTTCATTAGACTCACCAGAAACTCTTTTGAAGTACATTGGTGGTCTACACAGCTACATGAGGCATACCATCCTCATGTTTAATCCCACTAGTATAGATGAGGTATCTGTACAAGCTACTCATCTAGAAGCTAGAGGAAAGAATAGAAATACAGAAGTTGCGGGACCATCCCAACCCACTGTAAGCAAGAGAAAGGATAAAAGAAAGCAGAAGTGGAAAGCAAGGAAGGCTAACACTGCACAGAAAGGCAAAGCTTCATGCACTCACTGTAAAAAGGAGGGGCATGATGATGAGCATTGTTGGATTCTGCATCCAGAGCTGAGACCTAAGAAGTCCGAGGGCAAGAAGAAGAAGACTGCTGCAGCTATTCAGAAAGATTTGGGGTCAGACTCGGGAGATGAAACAATCATTGCAGCCATAGGTATAAAAGGTTATTTGCTTTAGAGAATGCTGAAATCAAGAAGCAGGTCCAGGAGTTGCTCGAGAAAGGGTTCATCAGGCCTAGCACATCACCATGTGGGTCACCAATCGTTTTGGTGAGAAAGAAAGATGGCTCGTGGAGAATGTGCATTGATTATCGAGTACTGAATAAGATAACAATAAAAAATCTTTATCCCCTTCCTCGCATAGATGATCTTTTAGATCAATTGAAGGAAGCTGTTTATTTCACCAAGCTGGATTTTCACAGTGGATACCATCAGGTCAGAGTTGCAGTGCAAGATGCATGGAAGACTTCTTTCAAAACAAAGTAGGGATTGTATGAATGGCTGGTTATGCCTTTTAGCTTAACCAATGCCCCTGCTACTTTCATGAGATTAATGAATGATGTACTCAGACCTTTTCTTGATGATTTTGTTATTGTGTATCTGGATGACATTCTGATTTTTAGTAAAACGTGGGAAGAACATTTAAATCATGTTAAGCATACATTAGATGTTTTGAAAAGAGAAAAACTTTATGTTAAACTCTCCAAATGTGAATTTGGCAAAACCTCTCTAAATTATTTGGGTCATATAGTAGGGGGAGGTGAATTGAAAATAGATCCCTCTAAAGTGGCAGCCATTATAAACTGGCCTAAACCCAAGTCTGCTACAGAAGTGAGGAGCTTCTTAGGAGCAACACATTATTGGAGGAAGTTCATTTCAAATTTTCCTCAATTGCAGCTCCCTTACATGCTTTGACAGGATTGAACAAGGTGTTTCAGTGGGGAGGCAAACAGCAGAAAGCCTTCGACACCTTGAAAGAAAAAAATTAGTACAACACCTGTACTAGCACTTCCATATCTACAAAGACCGTTTGATATCCAAACTGATGCCAGTGACTATGCCATGGGATCAGTGTTGACACAACATGGTAAACCCATATGTTATCATTATGAGACTTTTAATCCTGTAGTAGTCAACTATCCTACATATGATAAGGAATTGTATGCATTAGTTCAGAGTGTGAAAAAGTGGAAACATTATTTAATGGGCAAAGAAACAGTAATACATATTGATCATCAGCCACTTCAATACCTACACTACCAAACTAAGTTGCAACAATCAAGACATTACAGATGGATGGGTTTTCTACAACAGTTTCATTTAGTCATCAGATATAAAAAGGGCATACATAACAAGGTTGCAGACATGTTATCTAGACCCATTATAAATGCATCTACCATACTTAAGCATAATTATGTGCGGCGTGAAAGCTACATAGAACAGTATGCTCAGGATATGGGCTTTAAAGATGTATATGCAACTTTGAGTCAAGGCAAAAGAGTAGAAGAATTGGACTATCATGTGAAGGACCGACTCTTATATCATTGTGGGAAACTCTGCATTCCATAAAGTAAGAGAGCAAAGATAATTAGGGAAGCACACACTTCTCTGATATCAGGTCACTTTGGGGTAAGTAAAACAGTTTCACAGCTGCAAAGGTTCTGCTATTGGCCAAGAATGAGTGAGACAGTTTCTAGATATGTAAAGGGGTGTGCTATCTGTGCTAAAAGCAAGCCCAGCAACAGAAAACTAGGCTTATACACTCCCTTGCCAGTTCCTTCTCACCCTTGGGAAAGCATTTCCATGGATTTTGTTGGAGGACTACCTAAATCTAGTAAAGGTCATGATTAACTATATGTTGTTGTGGATAGGTTCAGCAAAATGTGTATTTTGATACCACGTAGTAAACAGATTACAGTTGAACAAATTGCAAAGTTATTCTTTGAACATGTATGGGTTCATTTTGGATTACCCACTTCTATTATATCTGATCGAGACACCCGATTTGTGGGAAAGTTTTGGTCCAGTCTGTGGGAACTAATGGACACCAAATTAAAGAAAAGCACAGCTTTTCATCCACAAACAAATGGCCAGACAGAAGTAGTTAACAGGACAATGATCCAGTTACTAAGAGGATATTGCAACAAACACCCTAAGCTTTGGGATGAACACTTGTGTTATATGCAACATGCTTACAATAGAGCCAAACACTCTTCTACCCAGAGATCTCCTTTTGAGACCTGCTTTGGTTTCATACCAAGGTCTCCCTTTGATTTTGTCTTTGGTAAAGATACCATGGTTGATAGACACAGTGATGTGGACAGGGCAACTAGGTTCATTGAACAGATCCAGGAGATCCACTAGGCAGTACAGGAACAGCTGGAAAAGAGCAAGGCCAAGTACAAAGCTGGGCATGATAAGCATCAGATGGAGTATAGTTTTCAAGTTGGAGACCAAGTCTGGTTGTATATAAGCAAGGACAGGATGTAAGGTGAAGGTAAGAAGCTAAAACCTAGCAGGTATGGACCCTTCAGGATACTTGAGAAGATTGGTGAAAATGCTTTTTGCCTTGACCTGCCAGCTTACATGCACATCTACTCAATCGTGAACGCAGATTGCTTGAGATTGTTTGAACCTTCAATGATTGAGGACCCTGAAGAGTAGAGTCAATTGCCTTCTATTGATGACCTACTACCTGAATATCTTAATGAGTTGCAGGAAGACACAGTGTTGGACAGGAAGGTAAGGACAATGCACAATGGATAGGTGGAATACCTTAGGATTGAGCTTAAAGGTTCGAAGCCGAGCAGTGTGAAGTGGATTGAGATTGGACAAGTGAGACAATAGTTTCCTCACCTAGTCGATGCTTGAAGAAAACCAACTTTTGGTGGTCCAAAAGCTTTTCAGTAGGGAGGCCATGATCCAAATCAGATCCATAAACGATTGTCATAGAACCATGACTATATCGGGACGAAACAAATCCTTGAAGAATCCAAAACAGCGATCGGAAACACCCTGAACCAGTGGCCATGGCAGCTGGCGTGGAACGACGAGGACCTCGGTGAAAGCACGCTGACCGAGGCCCATAGAGACTGCGCAAGAGGTCGATGTAGCCCATGGGAGCCCCAGAACAGGAAAAGGAGTTGATTTTCGATGTGCGATCATCGTTGGGTAAACAGGGCCGAAATGGAGGGTCCTTAAGCCCTCGGTCACGTTGGGAGTCGGAGAACCGCGGGCGGAGAAACGAAGAGTGCCAACGTACGAAGGTGGGACCCACAACCTGGAAACCGGTGGTATTGATCGGGGCACCCTTGAATGGTAAGAGGTTTTGGAGGAGAGCAGAGTGATCCTACTCAGCGATTGACGCATGGCAGCAGAGGTGAGAGAAAAATTGCCGTGATCGCGCATTATTGGTCGAGCAAATCAACCGCGCTCGACGTGCGTATGACGTTGGATCTAGAGGAGCCCAGATCGGATGGCTGAGATTTCGCATGATAAACAGAAGCGGAATCAACAGGGAATTAAGCTGCGATTTAAGGGGATTTGGAATCCGTTGACTGCCACAGTGGTGAAAGAACGTATCCACGACATAACCGAAGAAACGAATCGACGAACAGGCTGGCGCTGTTCCGATGGAGACACGTGGCTACTTCCCGAGCGTTCATGCTGACGCCAAACAGGGAACTCCCAGCACACAGGCGGAAGGAGAATCGACGCAGGCAGGAGAGGAACCGAACAGGCATGGAGATCGAATGGCTAAAGCCATGAACAGAGACAGTCGAATAAAAGAGATTCAGATAGCGAAGAGTCCAAGAAACCAAGAGAGACAATGAACAGTGAACCCTGAGAGGAGGATTGAGCACAGAGAGCAGTAAAGCCAAGCAGAGGAGACAGAGGGCTGAGCTAACCACAGGAAGCATCGAGCACCAGAGAGCTTGAAGAATCAAGCCTTCCCATAGAGGAATCTGTCCGGATTGAGCATCATAGTTGAATCTTTCCACTGTAGACTGAGGGTCACAGAGCTGGTTGGAAGGAAAAGAGTCTGTGAACTCCGAGTGGCTTAAGGAATCCAAGAAGCACCCTGCCAAGAAAAATCTGCTTCAAGAGAACTCATATTGAATCCCTGCATTGTAATCTCTCTGCTGAAAGACACAATAAAACAAGGCCACCACTGAAGCTGGACCGAAGACGTAGCCCTGGAGAATAGGGTGAACTCCTTATTAAAAATTGCTTATGTCTTTGTGTTGCTTACTGTATTTCTCTGTTGTCTTTCCATTTATTTTCTGTGTATTGGCAATCTGATCGATTCGTTGTTTCAATAACACAGAACACACACACCAGCACATGGGTCTGTAATACCTTTTGTGTAATAAATCTTCAACTGAGGTCACTCATAGGGTGATTATCAGATCAGATGAGTCCTCTTTAAGCTCTTTTCTGACGCGTAAAATATGAAAAGATTGCCAAGTTTTTTCGTTTTTAACTTGTTAAACAGAATTAAAAAGGTTATCCACTTACAGCTCTTTTCTAACTGTATAAACATGAAAAGATCGCCGGACTTTTGCCATTTCAAGTTCGATATTGGTTATAAAACAATGTGTCTTCGATCACTTTTTTACTTTTTCAAATCAGAGCCATTAATTATGAAAAGTACTCCTTGATCGTAATGGTCAAGCGGTTCTCTCAAGTATTATTTTATAAATTTTCGGGCTTGGGGGACACAAATTTACGAAAAAAGGACACCCATGGAGTTTCCTTAAGTTTTTCTTCTGACTCCCTAAAATTGAAAAACACCAAGTTTTTCCTATACTGGACTCGTTAAAATTTAACAGTAAAGGACCTGTTCAATTTTAAACAGGAACGAACCACTCCTTCTTAGGGTTCGAATTTTAAACTAAGTTGGACTCATCCAAAGGATGAGCTTATAACCAAGCAAATGTTATCCTCCTCAAGCTTGTCAAAAATAAAGAGGTACTTGCCAGAAATGGTGGGGGAAAAGAGAGAAAAATGAACCTGTTTGTTATACTTTATGTTTTAGAAAAGCAGTTAACCACTCTTGAACACGACACTTTTTGTTCACCTGGGTTGGGAAATACTTTGCCTAACAATTAATCAAACCATATGCCTTCAACCAGTTTCTGGGTATTAGCTTTGGGTCAACTGTCACCAAGCCATCTGCAGGGTCGTTATGTGTTCAAGAGGTCAGTTCAAATAAACCATTCATTTGCAAATTATCTGTCATCCATTTTGACCATCCCCGAGTTAGTCCTTGCCAAATATATTTCTTCAAAACTTGATCTATGATTTTGTGTTGTGGGCTTGCCTACGACAGATCACTTTCTATCGACTTCAGCTCATTATCAAGAAACATGATCTAGAAATCGTGAGTACCTTGGAATCTGCATGCCCTAATGGCATGTTTCTCGCCTTCGACAACAAGTTGCATCATTGACCTTCGATCAAAGGATTCTATGACATGTTCGACATCAACTCATTTATTCGCATTTCATGGATTGTACTGAGTACTTTGAGATCCATTGACATTACTGGTGGTTTCTCTCACACTTGTTAACAGTTCACATCATTGACTGGTAATCAAGTGGTTTCTACCATGTTCGACTTCGCCACATTCATTCACTTGGATAGAATCGTAGTAGTTCGGGAAGCAGAAATCAAGACCCTGGATCTAGTTTCTACCATCCAGGCTGTGAGGAATTTTGTTATTCATTATACAGTGGACTATTCATAAATATATGGCTGCGTCCATATTGTGTCTACATATATCTATACTCGTGATGTATTACAAAATCATTCCTGTATCAGAGCAGTTTACTTAGTTTTCTAGTCAGTTTTGATCTGAGTATGGGAATGCCTACCTTAGCAATGATATGTTCACATATATATATTTTGCATTGAATGTTTTTACAGTTTCCGACTGGGGTGTCCATAGGATGATCCTTGAAATGATAATGTACTTCACTCTTCATACATGAAAGACTTATATCTTCATCTATTACAGACTTCTCACTTTAGGGGGCAATCTGTTGCACTAAAAATTGTCACCTTAACATTCTGCAATCTATGTGAGTCCATGACCACTCATACTTTCCTCCTTTGCAAGTCTTAATCCTCAGTTCTTCATATCAAGCCTTGAAAATAAGAGAAAGCCCTTAAAAGTCTATAAAACTCTGGTTCCGCACTTTCTCTTAGCATTACCTGTGGTCCCGCACCTAATGGTCGTGTCCCCTGCGCACCTGACCACTCAGTTTCTGTGTTATGGGTGCGGACCCCTATAAAAGTCAAAAAGGCACAAGTATATTCTTAAAAACTCACTTTGAATCATTTCTAGAAGCTTCTGGAAGGAATCTTGAGGTGGCAAGTTCGCTCCTTTAAGGTTCATGCATCCCATACCTTAAGGAGCTAACCCCTTGATGTGAGGAGCTTATCCCTTTGAAGGAGGACTCTATCCCTTCAAACGTGGACCTGTAACCTCCTTCCTTTGCACTATAAAATGAAGCAATGGGCTGGTTATTGGAGAGGGTAAAAGCTGAATATTTTTGAGGTGAAATGTTGCTAGAACTTAGTCTTCCTAATTGAGATTTTGTGGGAAAGATTACATACCTCTTTGATCTCATTTGG